>PQFF01000455.1:0-29211 GCA_003547095.1 Diversispora epigaea | reverse complement strand
ATGGATCCTAAAAATAAGGATGGATCCTAAAAATAAGGATGGATCCTAAAAATAAGGATAAATCCTAAATATTTAAGGATAAGGATTTATAATTCGGATTTGATCAAGAAAATCAGGATCTAATTCGGATTGTATTTTGAAATAGTATCGGAACACTAGTTCTAGTGCATTCTCTGAACGTTTCGTATATATAGCATACTAGAACGTACCATTTTAGTGCGTTCTCCGAACGTTTCGTATATATAGCGTACTAGAACGCACTGTTTTAGTGTGTTCTCTGGACGTTTCGTATATATAGCGTTCTAGAATGCCTCTATATAATTCCAGATGTATTACTACTAATATTATTATTATCATTGTTACCATCATTATTATTATCATTATTATTATCGTTATTATTATTATTATTGTTATTATTATTATTATTATTATCGTTATTATTACGATTATTATTATTATCATTACTACGATTATTATTATCATTGTAATTACTATAATTATTATTATCATTATGATTATTGTTATCATTGTAATTATCACGATTATTGTCATCGTGATTATTGTCATCATCGTAATTACTACGATTATTGTTATTATCGTCATTATTGACATCAATAATATCAAATTTTCCAACATCAGAAAATTTTTTATGTTGGAGGTTATTGTAATAATTTCGTTTTCAAAAGTTATTGAAGGTTATCGGACCAATAACCTTCGCAAATATTACGTTTATTATGATAAAGTGAAGGTTATTAAAGGTTATCAATATCAATAACCTCTGAAGTATTACGTTTTATTAATAAAAATAAAGGTTTTCGGTACCAATAACCTTAGTAAATATTACGTTTATGTTGGAGATATTCGAAGGTTATCGGAGTGAAGGACTTCGAAGGCTTACGTTTAAAAAAATTTACTGATGAAATAAATCTTATTTGTAAATTTAATAAATTAGTTTAATCGCAAACAAAAAATAATAAATATAATTTGTAAATATAGTATCTCTTTCATATTTACTTTCAATATTAGTTTCTACCCATTCTTTCCGAATGGTAATCAGTTCCATTTAATATTTTTTTTATCTCTTTTTTAGGATACAATTCTAATTTTTCGTCACCTCTTTGAAACAGATATGCTGCCATTTTTTTTTTCCTTTTTTTTTTCTATTTAAAATAAAATTATATCAATAATATGCCCGATAGCTAGATTATTATATTTATTATAAAAATCTTATATTTGCTATTTCAATATTTTTCTTCTTTTTTCTTTTATCTTCTTTTTCTTTTTCATTTATTCTTATTCTCTACTGTCAATGCATATCTACTGTCAATGCATAGAGCGATGCCTAATATATAGCATCTTTTTAATTTCGATGTCTGCCACTGTATATTTTTTATTTAAAGTTTTGCTCAACTTTGATAAAAGATCTTCTGTCAAATAAGTTTGTTCTTTCCATATACATTCTGGTTTAAGTGGGTATTTCCTTTTATATTTGGACTTATAAATCAAAAATAATTCTTTTTATAATTACACAAATTTGTATTAGTTATTAGCTATTCTGTACCTGATATATGTATAATATAAAAAATATAAAAAAAAAAATCAATTTATTTTAATTCTGTCTCGAAATACTGAATGCAAATATTTTATTATTATTTTTTTCTTCTTTTTTTCTTCAGATGACAAAGATGAAAATAATAATGATAATAATGATGAGACAGCAGGAGAAGAAGATGAAGAAGATGAGGATGAAAAAGAGGAAGAAGAGGAAGAGACAAATTCTTTTTTATTTTTGTATTTATTTTTCTTATTTTTCTTATTTCTATTATTTTATTTATTTTTACCAAACATTTTGATGAAAATCTTTCCTAATTGCTTGTATTCTATTAATATTGTATATATTAGTTATAATTAAAATTGTTATATTATAATACTAAACAAATAATTAATTAATGAATTGCTAAATCACACTGATAGTGTTCAACATCAGTTGATTTTTAACTAATAAAAATAAAACACATGATTTTAAATTGTAATAATGTTAGTGATTTTTAGTCAATAAAATTAAATAAATTAAATTTTAATTTAATTATATTATGTTTGCTTTACTATAAATATGTTACATAACTGTAATTATATCACTGTAATCACATTACTGTGGGTGCGTTCACATAGAGATTTGGATTTGGATTGGATTAATCCACATATAATCCAGATTGAAGTTTGATTGATCCAATCCAAATGTTGATCAATCCTGTTCACAAGAGTATCCAAAAGTAAATCACATGAGTTTATTTTACCAATGATATATAAGAGATAAGTCTGAAATGTATCATGTGATTTCAATCTACCTCATGAGGTAGATTGAAATTTAAATAATGATTATCCAATCCAGATTGAATTTTGGATTAACGAATCCAATCTGTTTTATGTGAACACGATTCGTGTAACCCCAACCAATCCAATCCAAATCCAATCCGAATGTAAACACACCCTGTAATTATACATGTCGTCAAAACTAATTTGATCTTGACTCAACTCTTAAAATTTCAATTTTTAATTGCGTCTGACTCAACTAATTGCGTCTATCACTAGTAAAAATCAAAATTTGCCTTGACTCAACTCTAATTTTTCTCAATTTTAATTGCGTCTGACTCAATTCAATAGTTTTGATGACATGTATAACTGTAATCATGTCATTTTAAATACATCACTGTAAATACGTAGGGATGTTATCGGTTCGACTCGGTTCGGTTCGGTTCAAAAGTCATCGGTTGAACCCTCGAGTCAAACCGAACCATGGTTCCAAACTGCAGTTCAACTATCGGTTCAACTGTCAGTTTAACCGTCGGTTCCAACCATCAGTTCGACTATTAATTTAGCTGTCAGTTTAACCATCAGTTCAACCATCGGTTTGACTATTAATTCAACCATCAGTACAACTGTTAACTTAGTCATCAGTTTAACTGTCAGTTCAACCATCGGTTTAACCATCAGTTTAACTATCAATTTAACAATTGATTTAACTGTCAGTTTAACCATCAGTTTAATCATTAGTTTAGTTATAAATTAATTAAATTATTTTTAAAGATGGTATCCACAATTATTAATTACAGATTATGGTATTACCTATACAAAATCACTTTAAATAACATAAAAATTATTATTTTTAAAATATTTCAATCAAAAATTATTCAATTGAGGTAAAAAAAAAAGGTATTAATTTGAAGCTAAAAAATGAAAGATTTTGAAAATAAAAAGATTATTACACAAAAGTTTATAATTAATTGCAGAATTACAGATTTATATCACAATTTAATTTAAAAAACTGTAATATTAAAGGACTTGTAAAAATAATTAAGAACATTATTCCTAATTATCTTAAAGTTATTAATTAGAATTTTTGAAATTAATATATGTAAATAATAAACTATTAATTAAATTATAATTATTGATGTTTTTTTTATTTAAAATTATTATTATTTTTTTATTATTTAAAATTAAAAGATATTATTAATTATAAAGAAAAAATATTATTATTATTAATTAAAAAAAATATTATTATTAATCATAAAAAAAAGTATTATTATTAATTTTTTTTTTGTTCCAACGGAGCCATGCAATAGTAAGCTTTATTAATACAAGTTTCTTACATAATGCTAAACAAGTCAAACAAGTTTAGACTGATTTATACAAAAAAACGGAATAACCATTCTTGTAAAAGTACGCCGACTATTACTATCTAGAAATACAATCAATTAAGAAAGCACCCCACCGATCGGCCCATCGTTGCCTGGGTTGTTACGCCCCTGCAACTGATGTCCATGGCTCCACCCAATACTTAAAGATTAAGATCAATCAATAAGGCATCAGATAGAACATTGAATCACCCCTACAGAACACCTAACCCAAGAACCATACCATTATGTGTACGGCCAAAAAACAACATCGTTATTTTCCTTCTCTTTTTATGACTATAAACCTCACAATAAACTAAAATAACGACAAATTAAAACCGAAAATTATAATAGTATCTGAACATAGCTAGTGTTCCCATACCAGGCCCTTTCCATAGGCCCAACCCACCACCGGATATCGATACAAGGCAAAAGCTATGTAAAAATACTATATGGAACAAAAATAAACCACGTCAACAACCCGACCAACAACTAACCCTCTAACACTTCAACCAACACAAACCCCACAACAACTAATCCTCTCACAAAAACCAATCCGCTTTTCAACTCCTACACCTTGGTTCCTCCCTAATTCCCAACACATCGAAAATTACACTGGAATAAAATCATACGCAACATTTCTCATGATCCAAATTATCTGAACCTGTTAACCGACCAGGTTTTTAATCCTGTAATATACACCGTAAAAGCTGGCACAAGATTCAGGTTTTTACGCCCATACATGCATAACCTTGAAGGTCCTCACATGCCCATACCTTATATAGTATAAGCTCAATGCAAGTGTTACCCCCTCCTTAATTACACAAAATATTCAGCCCATCGCACAACTCCCGTTATGTCTAAATTAAACCGGTCCCTGCATATGTTTTTCCTTCTTCAGAATAACACTCACACAGGTGTTACACGTACCCCTTAAATTAAACCTCAGCCCAGCGGACAACTGACTGGACCCCCCCGGAAGATTTTATGGATACCTCCTGGCAAGAGAATTCATATTTTTCGATAAAGCTTTTAGCACAAAATTAACCAACGGCTCGACAGATCCCTACCAAGTCTCGGCCCAATAATGCATATCTGGCTCGTTCATAAAAACCAAGTAAAGATACGACAAGAAGAGATAAAGTAAAACCATAATATATCAACACTAGCAAAGAAAGGTCACTCGTTTCAAAACATCGAACCACATGGTTCAGTTTCTCGTTTGAAGTTAGAGTTCTTAATATAACTAGCTCCATAACATGTTGAGCAAAATGAAGTTGATGAGATTATGAGGAAAGATTACTGTAAAAACAGGTGGGATAAAGAAAGTGATAAAATTTTATTAATAAAATTATATAAAATAATTTATGAACATTTTTTTTGATGGTGGTTGCGGAAAGAGTTTGGAAGATCGATAAAAGTATTATTATTAATTATAAAACCATTATAATATCAATTAAATCAAATATAAATTCAACTTATTTTTTTATACCAATATTTTGTTCCATCCAACTTTTTAAACATAATGATACACGAGCTGTTTCTGGATTAAGACGATTTCTAATTTTTGTTAAAGTATGTGAAGCAATAGAAAAAATTTGTTCACAAGGAACACTTGTTCCTTGAATAGCAAGATAATTACATGCCATTTTTGATAATATTGGAAATTTGTCAACATATTGTGACCACCAAACTAATGGTTCAGATTGTGCTAGTGGTATAGCTAAGTATCGTTCCAATTCTCCTTCTATAGGTTGTCTTTCATTTTGTTGTTGTGTTATAAGATTTTCAAAAAAAGATCTTGCATTTGTAATCTTTGAAATAATTTCATTTGAATTAGTTTGAATAGGTGTATATAGATTCATTTTTGAACGTACTAGATTAATTGCTGAATTTTTTTGATCCTCAGAAAAAAATGTAAGCAATTTTGAACATGGATCTAAAATAGTTGAAATGGTTGTAGATTCATCTAAAATTTTTCAATACTCTTCAAGTTTATGTCTTATAGAATCTGCCATCATACATTCTTCTAATGTATGATTGTTTTTATACAAATTAATATGTTGAAGAATACCAGCAAAAGTTAACCTCACATCTCCAATTGTTGGATAAGAACTTGATGAAAGAATTTTAGTTGCTTTATACATTGGTTCTAATAAAGTAATCATAGATTGAACTTGAATCCATTCCTCTTCTTCAAGATAATTAATAGCTAAATTTTTATTTTTGCATATCAAAAAATCTAATTCTTCATGCATTCGATTAAATTTTTCTAACATTAAAAATGTAGAATTCCAACGAGTACAAACATCTATTTCAGGTTTGAGATAATTCTTTTTAATTAATTTACAATAATTACGAAGTGAATCACAGAGACTTGTTGAATGACGTATTTTGTTAACAAATACTCTAACTTTGTTAATAATTACTGTTTTTAATTCCATTCCATGATTAATTGCAATATTTAAAACATGTGCAGCACATCTATAATGTTTGAATTCATAATCTGCAAATTCATTTGTTAAAAGATTGCCACATAATATCATTTTGGAGTCATTGTCTGTAGTCAATCCAAGAATTTTTCCATTAAGATTCATTTCATCTAATAATTGTAAAAGTTTTTCTTTTGTTTTAACACCTGTATGACTGTTTTCAAAATAAATTAAATCTAAAAGAAAACGTTGCATCTTCCAATTTTCATCAATAAAATGAATAGTAACTCCAAGATATGCTTGATTTGAAATAGAAGTCCAAATATCTGCAGTAAGTGATACTTTAGATTCAAGTTTTTCAAGTTCACTTGCAACTACAATACGTCTACTTTCAAAATTATCAATAATTTGTTTTTGTAAATATTGTCGAGAAGGTAATGTATATCTTAAATCCATAGTTTTGCAAAATTCATTAAACCATTTACTATCTACAACAGCAAAAGGTAATTGATATCCAGTAACAAAGTTAAGAAGAGCATCATTGCAATCTTTTATTCTAATAGCATCATCTTTGCCATATGGTTTTTTAACAAAATTCAATTTTGTTTGTTGTTTAAAAGTAATATTATGCTTATGTTCTTTAATTAAATGTTCTTTAAGTGGACTTGTTGAAGTTTTTGTTCCATATTCTTTTTTACACAAATTACAAACTATTGCTATAAACTTTCCTTCATCATTATATTTTTTATACATAAATTCCCAAACTGGAGAAGAGGTTTTTCCTCTTTGTTGATTATCTTCTAAAGTAATAGTTGGTTCATCTACAGACTCATTTATAGAAGTATCAATGATATCACTTGTTTCTTCTGAATTTAAGTTCTCAAGGTTATTATTAATTAAAGTTTCTTGAGCATTATCGAGTTCTGGGTCTTCAAAATCTGGTACATATTCGTTATCAGAATTATCAGAAGACATTAATGAGATGTAAAATAAATGAAATGTAAAATAAGAAAAAAAAAAGAAACGGGTAAAAAAAATATCTGTGTTACCTTTAATATAGATTTTAATCAAGATTCGAAATTATTAAAATCGCTAATTTTGAAATTAAATTTTTATTAATTTATAAAAATCGCCGATTTCGAAGTTAAATTTTTATTAATTTATATAATATTAATATAATATATTATTTATTAATTTATAAAAATCGCCGATTTCGAAATTAAATTTTTATTAATTTATATAATATTATTAATATATTATTTATTAATTTATTTAAGTATTTAATATTTATTTAAAAATCGTTACCTATAAAATTATTACAGTGCGGAACCTCTATAATAGGAACCTATAAAATCTTAAATAAAACTTGATCTAGTGATTGGATTTAACTGGGGTAAGAAAAATTAGACTCTTCTCATATAATAGAATCGATTTATGGAATAAAAAAAAATTCTCAATTTTCCTGGTTAGTAAAAATCACGTGTTTTATATATAAACCAATTAAAAAATAGATTTAGCAATAATCAAAATGATCGAAATAGTGATCTAATATTTATTTATTTAATAATAACTGATTCAAGTTCATTGTAAATGTTATCAGGAACTCTTCTATGAGATTTATACTTTTTTGCTGCAAATTCTGCCATTTTACCAGTAATTCCCTTCCTATATATATCCATATAACGCCAAGATTTTTGTGCAAAACGACGAATTGTAATTAAAGGAACTGAATCCAAAGCCTCAGGAACAATTCTTTGCAATCCTACCCAAGTATAATTACAATGTTCTCTAGTGTAATGTTTTGCTGCACCCCAATACATTTCTATAAAATTCAGTTCACAGTGGAATTTAGGATAAAAAATACATTTATGACCTCTTTTTTCTATTTCAATTTGTAATCTAGATTTTTGAGAAATAAAATCTGGTTGTAATGATAAAATTCGACGCATGCAACAATCAATTCTTTGAGAATCTATTTTTTTTTCTTTTCCCTTACATAATTTACATTCACCTTTTAATCCTTCTTTCCATAATCCTCTTTCTATTAGAATTTGTCGCATACCTTTAGCTTTATTTGGATATTGTGGATGATCTGATGGAAAAACCATTGATTGTGATATATTGTCTGTTCCAAAAAATGTTGAATGCATTCGTGGCTGTTTTCCTGCAGGATTAACATTCATTTTTGTAGCATTTAAACCATCTTCTGGCATTGCACCATGATTGGTACTATTATCAAATGCCATTACAGCAATTGCATTTGGATAAATAGTTTCAAAAATAGGAATTGCATAATTGATAACTTGATCAATCAAATGTTCTGCTGTCCACCAACCTTCTTCATTTTTTCCAGGTTTTAAAAATTTACGTGCTTCAACTGGTATATTTGGATTTAATAAGGATTGCTCAGGAGTTAATTTTAATCTGCCAATTGTTTCAAGTAAAAAATCACTAACCATAATTGATTTGCCATGACCTTTTTTTCTTAATGGAGGTTCTCCAATTGGTGCCCATACTATCGGACGATCATCATTTGCATAAAATAAACATTCATCATGTGTGATAAATATATGTAATTTTTGATTTGAAGGAATTTCTGGATTAAGTTGTGTCATTTCATTTCCAATAAATGTTGGCATAAATTGTTCCAATTCTTTCATTTCTTTTAAAAATTTTTCACGATATTTCAATACATCATCTCTTTCATGACCGTCAAAATAAATACCCTTTTTTTTAGATTGTGGAACTAATCCAAGTTTTTTAAGCCAAATACGAGCTGTTTTTAATGTAATTGATTTTTTCCCCTCTATTTTTGAAAGAAATTTTAAATTAATAAATTGTTGAAAATTTTTTGGTGTTATTTTTCCACTGTTTTGTCGAATAAAAGTAAGACTGTCNGATTTAAAATCCCACAAACCTGATTTAAGAGAGTAAAGGTCCTCCACGAACTGATTTGAAGGAGTAAAGGTTCCTTACGAATCCACGAACCCACAAACCTGATTTGAAGAAGTAAAGGTAAGTGTATTGTTAGAAAAAAAGTGTTTAATAATAATAATAATAATAATAATAATAATAATAACTTATTTTTTAACTCTCACAAACCGATTTCAGAAAGGTACTATGAACCCGATTTGAAGAAGAAAGGCAAGTATATTGTTAGAAATAAATAAGTGTTTTATAATAATAATAATAATAACTTATTTTTATACACTGATTTAAAGGAATAGAGGACGATTCGAAAGAGTAAAAATAGATAGCTAAGTAATATTTATAAAAAAAATTTTTTTACAGGTCCGTAAACAAAATAATATAAAAAAAATAGTTGAACCGTCGGTTCAACTGCATAAAATAACGGTTGAACCGTCGGTTCAACTACATAAAATAACGGTTGAACCGATAGTTCAACTACATAAAATTAACTGCGGTTATAACGGTTTCAAATATTGGAACTGAACCGGGATCGGTTCGGTTAACCAACCGGGTAAAACCGGTTTGATATATAACCATTAACATCCCTATAAATACGTCACTGTAATCACATCAAAAAATATTTGATATATTGTCTACCTTTATTATATATAAATTTTCACCTTTAAAAAAATAAAAATTTGATATATTATATCATAACCTTCACTTGAAAAAATAATGTTGCTTTTAACAAAAAATATTCTATAAACACTTTTCACTTTTCTTTTCCTGTTACACTTTTATCTGTGACTTCGAAGTTGACAGCGGTCTTCTCTTTCTCCAGACATGTTTACATATTATGCCCTTTCTCACTACATATACCACAAGTTTTCTTACTAATTTCTCCATTTGTCGTATCATTATCATTCAATCTAATATTTTATAATAGCTTTTGGTACTTTTTATGTGGCATCTTCTCGTAACTTTTATTATCAGTGTTCTCTTTGTCACTTCGATCAAGTTCAGATACTTCTCTTTTTTTACCCTTGCAATTTATATTCATATAATTAGAACCTTTGGAATTTCGACCTTTTGTTTTGATACCAATAGGATTGCTGATAGTAGAAACAAATTCAACAATACCATCGCCATTTTTCACTTGACTTATAATTTTGACTTTCATTTTTTTGATCAACTTTAAATACATTTCGTATAATTCTTTCGTTTTACCTATCATAATAATTAAGTTCAGTACTTGTTGTTTTTGGGACATCTCTTCACGAATTTTTTTGGTAAAGACATAATTGTTCCAAATAATCTCTAAATTATACATGTTTTCAAAATTGATTTTGAATTTTTGAGGTATTTCGACTTTTTAAGATTTATGCAAAATTTATTCTATATATGAAAGTAAAAAAAGTACCTAGTTATATATATCTTTAATCAAAGAATTTATCTGGATGGTCAAAAAATTTTGGGTTTTAAGTAAAATAATTTCGTCTTCTATGAAAAACTATTTTAACTTTTTTCTTCAAAATTGCAATTTCAGGACCCTAAAATAATTTTGAGTACAAGTATACTCTATACCTGCCGCCCAAATTCAAAATCCAAATGCCGAAATCCCAAATTCCAAAATCCCAAATCCCAAATCCCAAATTATAATTAGTATTTTTTGTCGAAATCCCAAATCCCAAATCCCAAATATTAGTAATTTGTGCATTTTGGCATCCCAAATCCCAAATTATTTGGGATTTGGGCAACACGTATAGTATACTCTAAATGCGAAAAGTTGATTTCGGTAATATATTCTATTGTGTCAAATTTTCGATCTGAAACTACCAAAATCATTAGTTCACGGTAGAAATTTGAATCTACTTCCATTACTGATAAATCTGTGTACTAACGTTGTAATATAAGTTCAATGTAGAATTTAGTAATCGGTAAGACAAGTATAGTTGCAAAAAAATGACGGCATACAAACCAATGGTTAATTAATGTCAAGCATGTACAAAGATATACGATGTTGTCATACAACATCACAAAATATTTGCTTTTTTTATCAATAGATAAAACATACCAAAATTCATTAATTCTTGCTGGATCAAGATCTGAAATCAGTTGGTCGAGTTTATACCTGCCACCCAAATTCAAAATCCAAATGCCGAAATCCCAAATCCCAATCCCAAATCCCAAATCCAAATTATTTTTGGCACCCCAAATTATTTTTGGCATCCCAAATTAATTTTGACATCCCAAATTAATTTTGATATCCCAAATTATTTTTGGCATCCCAAATTAATTTTGGCATCCCAAATTATTTTTGGCATCCCAAATTAATTTTGGCATCCCAAATTATTTTTGGCATCCCAAATTAATTTTGGTATCCCAAATTATTTTTGGCATCCTAAATTAATTTTGGCATCCCAAATTATTTTTGGCATCCCAAATTATTTTTGGCATCCCAAATTAATTTTGGCATCCCAAATTATTTTTGACATCCCAAATTAATTTTGGCATTTCAAATTATTTTTGGCATTCCAAATATTTGAGGATGAAAAAAAATATTTAAATTAATGTAATAGAATTAAAAGAAGTTAATGTAAAAGATAATAAAAATTTTTAAAATATTATTTTTTGTTTTTTCAATTAGTAAAGAGACTATTTTCATAGTGCCAAGATACTATATCAAGTTTAAAAGTTAAAAGATACACATGGTACAATCAATTTGTTTTTTTAATAATTACTATAAAAATATTTATTACAACTTAAAAATAATTCATTATTGTTTATACAAATAAAACTTTTTATTTTAATAAGTAAATGTCAAAAATAGTACTAAGTAACCTTAAAGATGAGAATAATACGCATCTTCTGTAAATATTTCAGATCTATATTTTAAAAATTGAGCAAATAATTATTATTTAAATTTTTTTTGCTGTTCAAACTTTAATCATTAACAATATATTCAATTTCGAAGATATAGGTCTAAATTTTGCAGAAGATGTACATTATTCCCAGCTTTAAAGTTACTTAGTACTATTTTTAACATTTACTTATTAAAATAAAATATTATATTTATATAAGTCATGATAAGTTATTTCTGATTTATAATTTATAAAGTATTTTATAAAGTTACACAATAAATAGTAATTGTTAAAGAAACAAATTGATCGTATCACGAAGTGCATCTCATAACTTTTAAATTTGATCATCTTGACACTATGACAATAGAAAAACAAAAAATAATTTTATATTTTATTTTATTTTTTTATTTGTATTGTAATTAAATTCCAAGTATATTATTATTATATTATAATTATTATTATTATTAATTATAATTATTATTATTATTATATTATAATTATTATTATTATTATTATTATTATTATATTATAATTATTATTATTATTATATTATAATAATTATTATTATTATTCTGTAATATTATTTATACTAGATTTACGTCTTTCCAATGATTTATTTATTATTGATTCAATATTAAAATCCTGTTCACCAGAATTTGTATATTCTGTTGATAAAGGTATCTCAACAGTTACTTCAATTTCAAGAACTTGTCGAAGTTCAATATCAGTAACATTAAAAAATGAATCAAAATTTTGAGAATTTGATATTTGATTTTCACCTTCATTATTTTCAAATTGATTATTTCATTTTTAAATTGATTATTTTCTAATTCATCATCATTTTCATCAAAAATTTCATCATCAAATGGAAAAGTTGTTTTGGTAATTGCATCTTCGAATCCTTCATCACTTAACTCCTTGTATGCATGTTTAATTTCATTTGAAATATTTGAAATATAATATGCATGCATTTATAACATATTTTGTAAAAGTGAACAATTTAAACTAAAATTAAAAAATTTATTAATATTAATTAAATAATTAAATATTATAAAATTATAAAATAATTTCAAATAGAATTACCTTGTTCGTCGTTTATTCATATACCAACCCAATACTGAAAAATATTTTTCACAATTTGCATTACTTGGTACAATTGATGCCATTAAAAGAACAAGTTTTTGAATATGATTATTTTGTTGTTTACACATAAGCTACCAATTTTTTACTGTATGAATTCCAGTTACAAATTCAAAATCATATGGTTTACTTTTTAAAGAATAGTTTGAAATTTGTACAATTAATTCATTAGCAGATTTTTCCCTCCTCCTAATAATTTCCATATTGATAAAGCTTTTTCACATATAATACGAAAAGTATTTATTTGTAAACCAGTATTTAAATTATTAATGAATAAGTAAATATTTATTTAATTTAAAATAATATTTAAAAAAAATAATATAAATACCTCTATATTTAGGATATAAAAAATAAGCCAAGAGATAATAGTCAAAATTAAATTCTTTTCATCTTTTATCAAAAATATTTTGACATTTTTTAGAAAAATTTTGATTACTTGTTTGTGATAATTCTTTAATAGCTGTTGCCATAATTACAAGATTGATAAAACAGTCAGCTAAAGTTGTTGATTTATGTTCAAGATTTATTATTGCCTTTTTAATAGGTAATAATATTGTTCTCAAATCTTTAACATTTCTAAAAAAATTTTACTTTCGTAAAATTGAAATTATTTCAAGATTTAATAATTGTGATTCATTTTCTAAAATCTTTAAAATTAATTATAATAAAAGTTAAATTAAAATTAATTATAATAAAATTAAATTAATATAAATTAAATTTAATTAAAATTTTAATTTGAAATATATTATTACCTGTTTTAAAGCATTTTTACATCTTATAATTGAATCTGTACAATCATATGCTGTAGTTCATCTTGTTATAACATATTTTTTCAATCCACCACCTTTGATCATATTTTTAACAATCTCTTGTTGGAGAATAGTACCACCAGCATGAGATTGTTTAAAAAAGGTTACAATTTTTTTACAACATGTGATAATATTTATAGCCTAATTAAGTTTTATGATGTCACTTGATAATAAATTAATATAATGTGCAATACATCAGATTGGAAAAATATGTGGATATTTTGTTGACACTAAATTCTTTGCTAGAACTACATTTGAAGCATGATCCGATGCTATAGAACAAAATTTCTCAGCACCTACTTCTTCAATAACTTTAATAATTTCATTTTTTAAAAATTCTCCTGTATGAGAATTTTTAGAAAAATTCTTTAAAGAATGTATATATTCTTTTCCATCACTTGTCATAATTAAAAAAATATATAAAGATTGGCCAGCTGGAGAAGTCCATCCATCTAAACCTAAAATATTAGAATTGTTATTTATATAATTAAAATTTAAATTATTAATTATTATTAATTATTTAATTAATTAAAAAATCAAATAAAACAATACCTAAAGTTAAATTTGTCTCATTAGAAAGTTTCTTTTTTATTTCAGCTATAACAGTAGCAGTTTCTACATTAATTATAGTAGTAGATAGAATTGTTCTTTTAGGAACTTGAAAACCTGGACATAATTCTTTTGAATAATCAATAAAAAAAGGATTTTCTACAATCCACAAAGGAATCCCACAAGTAACAAAAAATTTGGTAAGTGCTCTAGAACATCTTCTTTGCTTATTATCTGTAACTATTAATTATTTTACATGATTTGTAATTTTTGATTGCTTATATGGTTTTGATCGTTTAGAAAAATTATCATCATTATTATCATCAAATGATCTATTATTTAATATTTCAAGATATAAAGCACGAACTTCTGGTGGTGGTGGTTTTGGACATTGTAGAGCAAGATGTGCTATCATTTCAGAGGTTTTTCCACGAGACCATTTTTGTTTGTAAAATTTACATGCTGCCTCAGAATGTAAATCTTTTTTTCCATTTGTTGAATCAGCTGAGATAGTGTCAAAGTGCTGCCAGACTTCATTTTTAGGACGTTCAGGACGTTTTCTGTTAGATGTTGAAATCAAAAGTTCATCCTCACTATCAATCATATTTAAAAAACAAATTAAAGGTTAAAGAAATGGATTAAAAAGATGGATAGATTAAAGAAATGAATTAAAGAAATGGATTAAAGAAACGGGATTAAAAAAAATTACAGATTGATTATCTCTTGTTAAATGTTACACATTATAAATATTAAATTATTTTATTTATTTAATATATTGACAGTACGAATCTTTACATGTATATTCATGGTTATATTTATATATATATACTTTCATGTATTTATTAGTATATAAGTTATATTGCAAAACCATCCACATTGTGCAAACTAACCTATAATACAAATCTAAATAATAATAACAGAATAAGAATAAAGAAAAAGAATAATAAATAATAAATAATAATAAATAAAAAAAGAATAAATAAAAAAATAGTAACAATGTGGAACTAACTTATATTATACAAACCTATATGTTAAAAGTGAAAAAAAAGATAAGTAAAATATAATAATAATAAATAATAATAATAACAATAATAATAATAATAATAAAAATAANTGGATTAAAAAGATGGATAGATTAAAGAAATGAATTAAAGAAATGGATTAAAGAAACGGGATTAAAAAAAATTACAGATTGATTATCTCTTGTTAAATGTTACACATTATAAATATTAAATTATTTTATTTATTTAATATATTGACAGTACGAATCTTTACATGTATATTCATGGTTATATTTATATATATATACTTTCATGTATTTATTAGTATATAAGTTATATTGCAAAACCATCCACATTGTGCAAACTAACCTATAATACAAATCTAAATAATAATAACAGAATAAGAATAAAGAAAAAGAATAATAAATAATAAATAATAATAAATAAAAAAAGAATAAATAAAAAAATAGTAACAATGTGGAACTAACTTATATTATACAAACCTATATGTTAAAAGTGAAAAAAAAGATAAGTAAAATATAATAATAATAAATAATAATAATAACAATAATAATAATAATAATAAAAATAATAAATATTTAATATATGTTCCTGCGAGCTCGTGAAACCTACTGTACCATTCCCACGGGCTCACAAAGCTCATTTCGACTTCCACGGACATCCTCACGAACTCACGAGCCTAATTATAGAGAGGAAGAAGAAAGGTAAGTATATTTTTATTTATTTTTTAAAAAAAAAAATATTTTAAAAAAGAATTATAAAAAAAAAATAAAAAAATACTTACCTTATGTCCCCCTAGTCCGCGAATCCCATTTCGACTTCCACAGACATCCTCACAAACCCACGAGCCTAATTCTAGAGAGGAAAGGAGAAAGGTAAGTATATTTTATTTATTTTTTTAAAAAAAAAATATATTTTAAGAAAATAATTATAAAAAAAAATAAAAAAATACTTACCCTATGTTTCCCCCGGGTCCGCGAAGCCCATTTCGGCTTCCACAGACATCTTCACGAACCCACAAGCCTAATTATAGAGAGGAAGGAGAAAGGTAAGTATATTTTTATTTATTTTTTAAAAAAAAAATATTTTAAAAAATAATTATAAAAAAATAATAAAAAAAATACTTACCCTACGTCCCCCCGGGTTCGCGAAGCCCATTTCGACTTCCACGGACATCCTCACAAACCCACGAGCTTATCTAGAGAGAGAAGGAGAAAGGTAAGTATATTTTATTTATTTTTTTAAAAAAAATATATATTTAAAAAAAAAAAGATAAAAAAAACTATAAAAAAAAATTCTATCCGTTGTGCAACGGATAGAATACATAATAATAAAAATTCTATCCGTTGTGCAATGGATAGAATAATAATAAAATTCTATCCGTTGCGCAACGGATAGAATAATAATAAATAAAAATTCTATCCGTTGCGCAACGGATAGAATAATAATAAAAATTCTATCCGTTGCGCAACAGATAGAATAATAATAAAAATTTTATCTGTTGCGCAACAGATAGAATAATAATAAAAATTTATCCGTTGCGCAATGAATAGAATAATAAAAAAATTCTATCCATTGCACAACGGATAGAATAATAAAAAATTCTATCTGTTGCGCAACGGATAGAATAATAAAAAATCTCTATCCGTTACGCAACAGATAGAATAATAAAAAAATTCTATTCGTTGCGCAACAGATAGAATAATAAAAAAATTCTATCTGTTGCGCTACGGATAGAATAATAAAAAAAATTCTATCTGTTGCGCAACAGATAGAATAATAAAAAAATTCTATCTGTTGCGCAACAGATAGAATAATAAAAAAAATTCTATCCATTGCGCAACAGATAAATAATAAAAAATTCTATCCGTTACGCAACAGATAGAATAATAATAAAAATTCTATCCGTTGCGCAACAGATAGAATAATAATAAAAATTCTATCCATTGCGCAACAGATAGAATAATAATAAAAATTCTATCCATTGCGCAACGGATAGAATAATAAAAAAAATTCTATCCATTGCGTAATAGATAGAATAATAATAAAAATTCTATCCGTTGCGCAACAGATAGAATAATAATAAAAATTCTATCCGTTGCGCAACGAATAGAATAATAAAAAAAATTCTATCTGTTGCGTAACGAATAGAATAATAATAAAAATTCTATCCGTTGCACAACGAATAGAATAATAAAAAAAATTCTATCCGTTGCGCAACAGATAGAATAATAAAAAAAATTCTATCCGTTGCGTAACAGATAGAATAATAAAAAAATTCTATCCATTGTGCAACAGATAGAATAATAAAAAAAATAATAAAAAAATTCTATCTTGCCGTATCGTCCTCCCGGACCACGAGCCTAATTTTAGAAAGAGAAGGAAAAAGGTAAGTATATTTTTTTTAAAAAAAAATAATTTAAAATAAATAAAAATAAAAAATAAAAAAAATAAAAATACTTACCGTACCGTCCCTGCGGATTCGCAAAACCCTCACGAACCCACGAACCTAATTTTAGAGAGAGAAGGAGAAAGGTAAGTATTTTTTTTTATTATATTTTAAACTGATTATCATGTTGCACATTAAAAAAATCTTTAATTATTCTGTTACACTGACTCAAATATTTTTTCCCACACAAATATTTTTTCCACTCCCAAATATTTGGGATGCCAAAATTAATTTGGGATACCAAAATTAATTTGGGATGCCAAAAATAATTTGAGATGTCAAAATTAATTTGGGGTGTCAAAATTAATTTGGGATTTGGAACTTTTTGACCTTCGGGTTTCAAATAATTTTGGCATATTTTGGCAGCCATAATGTCAAAATAATTTGGGATTTGGGCGGCAGGTATAGTACATGTTAACAATAAAGCTAAAGCTAAGGCTAACTCTAAGATCAACCTACCGCCCGATCTATGCTACGAAACTGAAAACTAATCTCGAAGAAGCTTAAATCTCCACACTTGTTAATTAAAAAAACAGATCATGTGATCCATGATCTTATCCCCTACTTCCTGTTCCACTCCTTTACAAATAATATTGTACCTCACAGCTTCTTTTTAATATCTCCTTTTCTTAAAAGTGAAAGAAAAATTTACAACTATACTTTTATGTCTCCTTAGAGAACAACTTCTCACCCTTATACCTTTATAATATTTTATTTATATATCAAGCGCTATCACGTTATCCAGTAGACCAACGGCTGTATCGACATGTGGCAGTGGATCAGTTCAAGGTGAGCTTTCATTGATAATTTACTTTGCAAACCTAAGTTCCTTCATTAGTCAGTTCCTCCCCCGAAAACTATTTTTCGCAGATCGAGCACTCAACAGAATATCAGTGAAAGGTATCTATTAAAATATATGACCACTAACAAACTTTCAACAACCCAACAACTAACCCTCTACTCAATACCATAACTCACGTCCCGGCAGTAACTAATAAACCTCTTTACTTCTGTCCTCCCTCAGTTCATCGCTTCTCCTTTCGTTTTCTTTAGAGACCGTTGACCCTTTCAGAAAAAACTGTTTCTGTATAGCTGATAACTATCGTTCTGATATTTGCTGTTTAACTCTTTATGTATAGGTACTTTTCGATAAGTAACTGTTATAGATCAGAATCAGTGACCAATTATACTTAAATGCTCTTATTGGTGAAAATTCACTCGATGTCACGTGTTGACATTTTTTCTGATCAAAAACTAGTGTCCCGTAAACCTTATTTGTTACTTAGACCCCAGGAGAGAAAATGTATTCTATATTGCTGAAATTGAATGTTCTGATATTTACTGTTTAACTTCTCACATATAGGTATCCTTCGTTGAGTAGCTGCTATAGATCAAAGTCAGTGACCAATCATATCTAAATGATTCCATTGGCGAAAAAGCACCTGAGTATCACGTGTTGACTATTTTTCCCCTGGCTAAAATTGTTATTATAAAGATCTTATCATGTGACTATTGACCCCTTGTTAATTCCTATTTAGTTTGTTTACATCTGTCGTGTAATGTTCCCGCATGACATATTTTAACCCCTTATTGTTGTGTTTAATTTAGTTTGTTTACATCTCAAGTGTAACGAATCCCCTTACGTAATCAGAATTGGGGGCAAATCAATATTTGAAAGAGTGTCCTTAAAATAGACCCCGGGTCTAGGTTTTTATCCTAAACACTCTATATAAATAAATTTTTTTAAAGTAGTTAACACGTGATACATACAATTGTGGTCTAGGTTAAGAGTATAGACCCTGGATCTAGGATAAATTTATCCTATTTGAAAATTCTTCACGAAAACCTCTAAAAAAAGACTGAGAAAACCAAAATAAAGTGAAAGTGAAAAACTATAAAAAAGTCAAAGGAAATATTTTTAGGTGTTTTTGTGTTGTTTTGAAGAATGTAAACCTTTTTGTTAGCTTTCCAAAATTAAAGAACAAAAAGAATCCAAAATAAATGAAAAGTAAAGTCCCAAATAAAAGACAGAAGAAAACATATATTTTTTTTTTTGAATTTTTTGTACTGTGTCGTTTGAGTGAAAATATTTCAAGTTTCTGTTACTCGCAAAGTCGCACTTCCTCACTACGTTCACGTTGTTGTGGTAGTTACCTAAAATTTTTTTTGTTAGTGTTTCTTCCCAGGACGAAAGAACCATTTTTAGAGAAAAGTCACTGTGAAAGTATATAATAGTTAAAGCTGATGTCCTTAATTATTTTTACAAGTCCTTAATATTACGGATTTTTTAAATGAATTACGATACAAATCTGTAATTCCGTAACTAATTACGGACTTTTGTGTAATAATAAAGTATATATTTGGAATCTCCATGTTTCTGGCTTTAAAATGATACTTTTTTTATTCAAATCGGATAATTATTAATCGAAATATTTTAAAATAAAGTTTACTAATTAAAAATTAATTTTAAAAATAATTACTAATAGTTTTTACATATAAAACTTTTAATTTTAATAATTAAATATTAAAAGTATTAATAATTAAACTTAAAGTTAAGAATAATTTGTATTTTATGTAGAAGTTTCAAATTCTGTACATTAAAATTAAAATAACTATAGATATTTAAACTTAAATGTTTAAAAATTTAATAATAAAGTATATATTTGGAATCTCCATGTTTCTGGCTTTAAAATGATACTTTTTTTATTCAAATCGGATAATTATTAATCGAAATATTTTAAAATAAAGTTTACTAATTAAAAATTAATTTTAAAAATAATTACTAATAGTTTTTACATATAAAACTTTTAATTTTAATAATTAAATATTAAAAGTATTAATAATTAAACTTAAAGTTAAGAATAATTTGTATTTTATGTAGAAGTTTCAAATTCTGTACATTAAAATTAAAATAACTATAGATATTTAAACTTAAATGTTTAAAAATTTAATAATAAAATTTTAAAATTAAATAATCATGAGTATCATTTTTACTTATGGAATAATTACGAATTTACAGAACAATTACGGACTTACAGATAATTACAAATTACGGAATTACAGATTTTTTTTTATTGAAATCCTTAATAATTACGATACAGACAGTAATATTATAACTCTTAATTTACAATTACAGGTACCATCTTTAATAATAGTAGATATTAGGTCCTAACTCAGTCTCGTCTGGCAGAGCCCCTTGTCTCAGAAAGAGTGGTATTAAATACTTAAGCCTTGACTTTCCTTATCAAACATAGGACATTTCTCTTGAATTGCTATATTATAGTAAAAAAAAATTTTTTTAATAGTAATTTAATATAAACTTTAAGCTCAAGATCTTTTTTTATTTACTTATAAACTTTAAATATTTTTTTTTAATTTGATAGAGAATATAATAAAGAATTTTTGATTAAAATTTCAACTTGATATCTTTTAAACTCATAAAGTTTATTTAGAAGTAACTGAAATTTTCATAGTAAAATTTAAATTTTTAACTCAGCGAAAAGGATCTACATAAATTTTAAAATACTATGAAAATTTCAGTTGTTTCTAAGTAAACTTTATGAGTTTAAAAGATATTAAGTTGAAAATTTAATCAAAGATTTTTTATAATATTCTCTATCAAATTGAAAAAAAATATTTAAAGTTTATAAGTAAATGAAAAAGGATCTTGAACTTAAAGTTTATATTAAATTACTATTAAAAAAAATTTTTTTTTACTATATACAACATTTTGAACTTCTGTAAACATCAGGAAACTTTTCGGGACGTAAATTTACAGAAAATTTACGGGACCTACAGAAATTTACGCCTAAAAAAATCAATTTTTTTGACTTTGATCACTATTTATAAGACAGGGAGCGATTTTTTACTAAGATATTCCTATGACAAATCGAAAGATCTGGTTCTTAGCTACAAGATGATATGTGTTTCATTTCTGTAACATTAATATTCGCAAAGATATTCACGTTTAAAGTTTCACATTTGTGAAAAAATTTACACATAAATTTTTCGAAAATTTCCGTAATTCTGCCGGAAATTCACGTGACGTCATAGAAATTTCCGGCAGAATTACGAAAATTTTCGAAAAATTTACACGGAAATTTTTTCACAAATGTGAAACTTTAAACTTGAATATCTTCGCGAATATTGATGTTACAGAAATGAAACACATATCATCTTGTAGCTAAGAACCAGATCTTTCGATCTGTCATAGGAATATCTTAGTAAAAAATCGCTCCCCGTCTTATAAATAATGATCAAATTCAAAAAAATTGATTTTTTTAGGCGTAAATTTCTGTAGGTCCTGTAAATTTTCTGTAAATTTACGTCCCGAAAAGTTTCCTGATGAAGGGAAATGTTTCGTGACTGTTATACGATGTCGTTAACATTTTTTTGGCACCAAACCTTTTTTAAATTTTTTTGTTGTTTTCATTTTTTGTGATAAAAAAGAAAGAGTTTTTTTGTAACATTAAAATTAATCAAATTATAGCTATTTTAAAACAATATATTAATATATTAAAATGTTTTTTTTTTTTTTTTTTTAACAATCAGTGAGGTCTCGCTTTTATTCAAAATCAATAAACTTAGTAAAAAAATTACAATATTGAAGAATAAAAACTAACTAGACCGAAGTCACTGTTTGATCAACTACTGTCACGAAAACTTTCAAATTTCTCTCCATTTTAAATTATTTCAAAACTGTCCGTATTTACCCCTTACGGAATAAAAACTAAGTTCTCATCAGTTTTCACGAAACTTACTAAAACCAATCTGGCCAAGTTATCTAATAAAAAATGAAAAAAAAAGAAAATTTTTCCTTTTGATATGATGTTGGTATCAACCAAAGGTCCTCTCCTACAAACATATCCAAGGGAACAACATTCCTCCCCATATAATCACAATTCAAGAACCAATAACTCACACCCTTTANAATATATTAATATATTAAAATTTTTTTTTTTTTTTTTTTTTAACAATCAGTGAGGTCTCGCTTTTATTCAAAATCAATAAACTTAGTAAAAAAATTACAATATTGAAGAATAAAAACTAACTAGACCGAAGTCACTGTTTGATCAACTACTGTCACGAAAACTTTCAAATTTCTCTCCATTTTAAATTATTTCAAAACTGTCCGTATTTACCCCTTACGGAATAAAAACTAAGTTCTCATCAGTTTTCACGAAACTTACTAAAACCAATCTGGCCAAGTTATCTAATAAAAAATGAAAAAAAAAGAAAATTTTTCCTTTTGATATGATGTTGGTATCAACCAAAGGTCCTCTCCTACAAACATATCCAAGGGAACAACATTCCTCCCCATATAATCACAATTCAAGAACCAATAACTCACACCCTTTAACTTATTAATACATCTATTACTCCTGTCTGATGAACTAAAATATCACATCACACGTTTTTTTCATCTGATCATATCTTATGTACTACTGTATCACCACAAAAATTTTCAACCCCACCGATCTTCCCTTAAATATCAATGTGTCACACTTTTTATCCCTGATCGACAAGATTGACAAATCAGGGTTAAACCAAAATTTGAAAATTCAAAACCATCCAAAAACATGAAAAAGAGAATTTGTGGCGTAGACCCTTCCCACTACCAAACGAAAATTAAACAGCCTCAGAGAAAACTTCTGTTTCCAGTGTTCGTTCAAGGTCAAAATATTAAAATAGAAAAGGGCAACTAGGAACAAGTCGCCAGTTCGTCCTTACGCTTATCTACACAAAGACTATTTTCACAAAGAAATGTCAAGTTCGCCGTTTATACCTTTTATCAAGAGAACCAGAACCAAAAACCCGTAAACTAAACTTCATATATTCTTCTTAGGACTATCTACCATAGTTAGTCTTATCCGGTCAGATTTAACCTCCAATTAACAGGCACCAAGAAAAAAATAATAATTTTTTACTACGTATTTTTTGAATAATTTATCGAATGGAAAGAGAGAGTTTTACAATATACAATATATTAAAATGTTAATATCGGTAAAATTAATTAATAATTTTATCTGATTAACTTTTTGTCACGTGACTAAAATTGCGCCAGTCAATTAGAAATTACGCTTGAATTTAGTCAGAAAAAAATTAATTAGCTTTTGAGCCAGAATTTAGCCGATGCAATTTAATTAGCCTTTGAGCCAGAATTTAGCCAAAATTTAGCTGGCGCAAAATTAATTAACCAAAGACGCAATTATTAAACCAACCTTGATATCAATTAAGTCTTCCACCTTTATTTGACTTAACTCTAATTTTTCTCAATTTTAATTACAATTCAATAGTTTTGATGACATGTATAACTTACTCGATATCAACTCAATATTTAAATTTTGACCTGTGTTATTTGGGTGATCAAAAAATTTCATGCTTTAAGTAAAATAATTTCGTCTTCTATGAAAAACTATTTTAACTTTTTTTCTCAAAATTGCAATTTCAGGATTCCAAAACAATTTAGTGTACAAGTATACTCGAGACTGGAAAGGTATAGTTTTGAATGTAATTTGTTACTCACACTCGTATAGAACAGGCACAATAAATATTTTTTTCAGCAGCCTTCACCACAATAATACTAGTCTTAATTTTCTTCCTGCCACATTTCACAAGACGAAGATAAGATAGCATTATATAAAGTCAAACCCTTTCTATTTCATTATAATTGTTTTTTTTAACTTCAATTTCCAGTTATTTAATAATATTACCCAAGTTTACAGAAGTTTCAGTTTCTGTATTAGATTTAGTGTCTATTTCAAAATTATTATCCAAATTATTAGAATCAATATTTGTTTAGACAGTTATTTCCCTTCCAAAAAAAAGGAAATTACATTACTTTTGAAGTGTTAAAAGTTCAATGGATATTTGTAACAAGAAATTTTGTAAATAAGAAGCTTGAATAAGTGAAAAATAATAATTAAAAAATAACTTACTGGTAACCAAAATAATTCCAACTTGGATGTTTCAGCTGTATCCTTTTTTTTGTATTTGCTTCTGTCGTCATCTTGTCCTTTTTGAATTTTCAACATATACAAGTGGCTAGATATTTATATCTGGAACTGCTTGTAGCAACCTCGTAATAATGTTGTTTGCTTCTTCAATTTCTAGATTTCTTGCCTTTACATTATGTTTCTCAACGACATTTTTGATTTTGTAATTATTCAACTCATTATTACTAAACTCATTATCATTAAAACTGTTTTCATTAAACTTATTTTCACTAAACCTGTTATTATTATTGTTGTTAATTTCTACAATAGGCACAATTTTTTGACACTGTTGCTTAGCTTTCCGAAGCTCCAGACCCTTCTTTAATTCTCTTGGATAATCGTGCCAGTTTTCTTAAAATCAGGAAACCGTGATCAAACATTTTGTGATTTTTTGACCAATCATAAGTATCACTTGATTTTTTAAATCACATGGGGCCGGCCAAAACTTCTGCTTTACTAGTAAAATTGTTTGACTTTAAAAGGATTCAACATTATTAAATTTTAACAAATCAACAAACAGGTTTTGTAACTTTATTCTTCTTATCATTCTACACATTTTTACATAAAAAAAAATTTGACTTTAGCTATATTAGTTATTCTTGTGAAAAAATTTAAAAATCACTAATTTTATTTGCTGGTTTAAGATATCCTGCACTGTATGATTGAGATTTTATTTTTACCACATTAATAAAGCTGGCCCTGGTGGCTCGATTTCCTATAATTATTCATGTTCACTTCACATGTGTATTTCGGGATTTATTATATTAATGAATATCTATGATCGCGTTTACTTTTGTAAGTATATTTCGCTGTTATATACGATATATTAAATAAATCTATGCCATATAAAACAAAAGTTATTATCAATAATGCAATCTGAATTAAATTTATTAGAAGAGAAAGCTAAGAAAATCAGACTAGCTGAACTTGAGGCGGAGAAAGCAGAGCTTGAGGCCGAGAATGCAGATATTAGGGCTGAGAATATAAAACTTAGGGTTGAGAATGCAAAACTTTTAAAACGAATTATAGAAGAATATGCTAAAATGAGACTGATATAGCTAAATTAAAAACAGGTTTGCAATATCCGAGTGTATTAAGGCTACAATTCTTGAGATTGAGACAAGGAATGCAAAATTAAAACCAATTATAGAGGAATTTACAAAGAAATCAGAATCTAGCCACCTTGTGTCTACCTTCGGTAAGAAAAATCGCAAATTTCAAACTAAATGCATTCAAATAGCTGAGGAAATTCTAAATGAGGAACTGATAATTGAGTATCGACCTCCCTTCTTGAATGGATTAGAATTTAATGCCTTCTTTCAAAAATATCAAATTGCATTGGAGGTGCAAGGAAGTCAGCACCGGTTTCATAATACTGGTTGGTATAAAGATGTTAAAAAACTTGAAGACATCGTTAATCGTGATCGGAGAAAAAGATGCATATGTCAAGATAATGGAATTTTCCTATTTGAAGTGTGGTACAATGAAAATCCAGAAAAGGTCATTCCCGAAAGAATACAAAAAATTAAAGACTTTGTTAATCAAGCGTTTAAAGTTTTCGACCTATAATCAATTCATAAAATATATAACTTAATATCTAAATCGTAGACAAGTGTTTAATATTTAACTCATTTTATTCACCTATTAGCATCTGTTGACTTTAATATACGGTTTATATTTCAGCGTAAAAATACATGTCTTAACAATCGTAGTACAGCAAATATTAAGCCTCAATCGCAGTCACGCTCACATGTCACGGTATATAAACCCGTTACTTTATTAATCTAATTTAATATATTTTTGTAATACATAACTTGATCTTAGTTTATTTAATTACGATTTTTAAACTCAGGCAGACACATTGACCGTAATATAGTTCTCGAAGTTTGCAGTATAATGATAACTAGATGATGGGTATAAGAGCGATCCGTACAATTTTATTTTTATTTTTTTCTCTTTCATTTGTATCCTGAATCCATCAAATCAATCTCTCTTCAATCTTTCAATATGAGCATCAAATTAGAAGGTTTAGAAACATCTACGGTGACCTGGGAGACTAGACAGGCCTCCCAAATTAATATGGTATTCAAATAGTATTCATGATAATGTAATTGAGTTTATGATAGTGTCAGAAAATATGACTGATGACTGCAATACAATAGATCTTTACGTATATTGACAAATCACTGGAATTACCGGAGAAAAAGAAAGATGTCGTCAAGGTCGGTCTTTCCGCCTATAAATTGGATAATATCAATATCCGCGAAGCGATGCACGAAAGATATGACGCCGAGATAATTGGGAAAGACTTGTTTATCAAAGTGAGTTTTATTATAGCTTGCACACCACAATATGTATATCATTTTAATATTTATTAATTTCACCGATATCATACAGTATGATGGAGGACATAAGACAAAAATCCATTTCAATGTGGCACATTCGGCTATGATGCAAAATCCGAGTTGGGATGTAAATATTGATATGACATGTGTAATGGGAGATAATAATTTTCGACCTGACGTTGGCATTTGGTTTCGGACCTTAACGTTTGCACAAAATTCAAGGCCCATTGCCAACTCGTGCCCACCTCCAAACGTATGGATAGAGGTAATTGTATTAAATTTTTTTGAAAGATATAATGTAAAGTTTTGCTTATCATATTCGAATCCACTTAGGTTTTCTATAACAGAGATCCAGATCGTAGTCACGCTTTATCTAAAATTGACTTAATTCGGCAATACTCGACCGATATCGAATATGTCAGAATCTCTATCCCATATGCAATCAATCCTTTTCCCGAGAACTCAAATCCAGGATTAACAACGACACCTGCAATTCCAACACTTGAAATGCCTATTAGAGCCCCGTATATTATCTATTTGCGGAATGCGAATAGCAACCTGGTTTATTATAGAATGAATTGGAACGAACACCTCGACTTAAGATGTCGTTGGATAATTGAATTTAACATTGTGCTTAATGTAATTTCTCAACCTTAGATGTAGTCGTAACTTGAAATTTAACATTACCTTGCATTGTATTTGTTGAAATCGTTCATTGCTGATATTGTAGACACTTTGCTTAAAACAGAGATAAAATTTTCAATGCATTTTATTATCATATGTTAAAATTAATAAAATCAATATTATTGGAAAAATGTCGACTGCTTTACTGATATAATATGAAATCCACTTATTTATCTACTCATAACTTTATTATCGTAAAATTACTTTTGCTATAAAATACAACGTAAAGAGTCGTGAAGCAGAAGCATGAGCAATGGTTTAAACGTAACATTTTCTGATGATGATGATGCCAGTTATTACTATGATTTAAGTAGTGGTAACATTTAATCAGCGCATATTAACTTTAGTAAAACTAACGGTTCCACTAATAAATGTTATATAGTACAATAAAACCGGAATTTTTATGAATTAGGCCAAAAGCGGGAATACATATTTTTTCTGATATATATATCGCTATTGCTATTACAAAATTTGTGCCTAGCAAAAAATACGAAATTCGTTATGCCAGATTATTTATGAAAAGACCTAATTTGAATTAATTTGTGATCATGTAAACGGTAAACTGCCAATATGTAAAAACTAGATAAACAGGGGCTATTGTGAGTAGAGATGATGGTGAAACTACCTAATTTCACCAATGACACGGTGCACTAAAGGTGCAACTTGAAGATAATTTATGCACCTGGTGAAAAAAATTATATTGGTGATATATATAATAATGGTGAAACTGGTGATGATGGTGAAACTAATGATATTGGTGAAATTAGTAAATGAAACTGGAGAAACAGTTTCACCAATAGTTTATAAAAATTTTGATTTATAAAAAATATAAATAATAAAATAATAATATAAATTTTAAAATTTCTTTATTTATTTATGAATATTTATATTAAACTATTATATGACAAATAATAAAATAAATACTAAATAATAAAATTACTATTTTTATTCTTCATTTAATGCACTTTGTGCTAATTTAATTGGATCATATTCCATATTACCTATATTATGACTTCTTATATTTGTATCTAATCTATTATTAGTAAATAAGTTGTTTCCAGTAGTTAAAAATGCAGGTAATATTAAGTCAACAAATTGATTTATATTTAAACTAGTAGATAATTCATTTTCAATTTCTGTATTTTCTTCTAAATTTTCATTTCTTTCATATTCTATATTTTCATCTCTTTCTAAAATTCCATTTTTTTCAAATGTATCATAAGTACATCAGTAATTTTTATATAACGTTATATAACGTTCTATGGACGGAACGTTCGTATTGCGTTCTAGAACGACACCTACGTACTAGAACGTAACGTTCTAGTACGCTATAAATACGTA
>PQFF01000050.1:191439-260316 GCA_003547095.1 Diversispora epigaea | reverse complement strand
CCTTTAATTTTCATTATATTTAATTGTTCTTTATAATAACCATGTGCAGCATGTGAATTATTAAAAAATCCAATAATACTATCACAGTTAGAAATAATTTTTTTAACAGATTCAATCTCTGTAAAATCTGAAGCAACTAAATTAATTGCATGAGCCATACATCTTAAATCTAAAATAAAGAGATTTGTTTCATGTATAATACGACGTGCAACTCTTAAATTTGCTCCATAGTTAGTTACAACTGCAACAAATTTTTCTATTCCAATATTTTGCATTACTTTTTGAATTTCTTCTGCCATAAATGATCCAGTTTGTTTCTCTATATTGTATGATTTAAGTTTTATAAGATATTCTTTTCTTGTTGAAGTAGTGATAATATAATCATGTCTTGGAGAGGTCCATCCATCAAGATCTAATAATAATAATGATTAATAATATTGTAAAAATATAATAAATCTTATATAAATACTAATTACTAATAGTTAAATGATTATCCTTTTCCAATTCATTTTCAATTTTCTTTTCAATTCGTAAGGTTTCTTGTTCCAATAATTTACCAAAAAGGGTAAGACGCGAAGGTAAATTATATCCAGGAATAACAATTCGAAATAAATCAATAATAAATGGATTTTCAATAGTTTGAAATGGAAATCCACAACAAACCCATGCCTTAAGAATTGCTTGATCAAGTTCATTGATTTTTGCAGTAGGTAAAAAAGTAATACTATCAAAATGCTTTGTAATTTGTGGTTACTTTCTATTCTGAATCTGAAGCTTCTTCTAATATAATTTCTTTCCAAAATGTTCTTATTTTATCAGAAACTTTTTCACAATTTCTAGCTAAATGAATTTTCATATCTTTTGGTCGTCCTCTTGTCCATTTATCATTACATGCTTTACATTCTGCTTCATAAAGTCCTCTTCCTAAATCTTTGCCTTTTATAAAATAATTTCAAATTTTTCCTGTTTTTCTGCCTCCAGGATGTTTTCTTTTTACTAAGTTTATATTATTTGTAAATAAAGAAAAATTTGATAAATCATCTCCTATAATTTCTTCTGTATCAGTAATGAAAGATATTTCTCTTGAAGGAAACAAATTGAAACTATCTTCATTTTGTAAACTTGATTTCATTAGTGATTGGACCCGTTCTCAAAAACCTTACCCAGGTCATCTGCTTCTTTAATCAACAGGTTATCCGGGTTTACTTTTCATATCACGGATATATCCGGGTAAAGGTTTTACCCGGGTAGATATATAATTTATCTGGTCACTTGATAATTTTCTCATGTAAAAATAATTATAACCGATAAAAAATTAACCATAACTACATTACTCAATTTTCAATTACCAAATATTACAATATAACTGATTTTTTTTAACAAATAATAATTGGTTTACAATTTTTGAAGACAATCTGTTTCTTTTAATTGTAATTTGATTTCCAGCATCAGAAAAGAGTCGTTCAGATGGAACTGATGTTGCTGGAATTGACAAGTATTTTCTTGCCAATTGAAATAATATAGGAAAAGTGTTTTTATTCGAATTCCACCACATGTAAACATTTGTATCTTCAGGAAGAATAGGTAAGTTTAAGTAATTTTCAATTTCCATTTCATGATTATTTGCATAGTAGTTGTTTGAGATTTACCAAAAATTTTTTTCATAAATTCAGGAGTTGTTGAAGAAGATGAAGATTGCAAATCTAACGAATTTGGTTGACTAATTCGAACTAAGCTTAAAAATTCTTTCATTAATTCAGATATTGTTCTTTGTTTTATTTCATCAGACCATGCATCCATTGCTTTCAAACGTGGATCTAATAAAGAAGCAACTAATCCAATTTTATCAGCATCATTTCAATAATGCTATAATGAATCATAGATAATATCACGTAATCTTGAAATTATTGAATCAACAGAATCAGCAGGTTTTTTTTGTGTAATAGAATCATCATTTTCGTCATCATCAGTTTCACTATTTTCATTATCTGAATCTATATTTATATAAATAAATTTAATATTAATAATAAAAATTATTAATTATTACATCTCTAACTTCCATTTGTGAAGTTAACCAATGTAATGTTACTCCTATATATCCTTCTTGACTACGTGCTGTCCACAGATCTGTTGTAATTGATGCTGTTTCGCAAGTATCTTCAATAAGATTTTTAAGTAATTTTAATCCTTTTTCATATACTAATCCAACTTCTGCTTTAATTATACATGTCGTCAAAACTATTGAATTGAGTCAGACGCAATTAAAATTGAGAAAAATTGGAGTTGAGTCAAGGCAAATTTTGATTTTTATTAGTGATTGACGCAATTAGTTGAGTCAGACGCAATTAAAAATTGAAATTTTAAGAGTTGAGTCAAGGCCAAATTAGTTTTGACGACATGTATAGCTTTAATACTTTTATTACATGGTATTGTAAATGCAGGATCAAATTTGGAAATCATTTTTTTATATCCTTTACCATGCACTATATTAAATGGTAACGAATCTGTCACCAACCATTCTGATGTAATACGACGAAGAGACATTTGTTTAGCTATTTTATGTGGTATTACTTTTTTTAGCATAGAATCGATATGANTATTGAATCAACAGAATCAGCAGGTTTTTTTTGTGTAATAGAATCATCATTTTCGTCATCATCAGTTTCACTATTTTCATTATCTGAATCTATATTTATATAAATAAATTTAATATTAATAATAAAAATTATTAATTATTACATCTCTAACTTCCATTTGTGAAGTTAACCAATGTAATGTTACTCCTATATATCCTTCTTGACTACGTGCTGTCCACAGATCTGTTGTAATTGATGCTGTTTCGCAAGTATCTTCAATAAGATTTTTAAGTAATTTTAATCCTTTTTCATATACTAATCCAACTTCTGCTTTAATTATACATGTCGTCAAAACTATTGAATTGAGTCAGACGCAATTAAAATTGAGAAAAATTGGAGTTGAGTCAAGGCAAATTTTGATTTTTATTAGTGATTGACGCAATTAGTTGAGTCAGACGCAATTAAAAATTGAAATTTTAAGAGTTGAGTCAAGGCCAAATTAGTTTTGACGACATGTATAGCTTTAATACTTTTATTACATGGTATTGTAAATGCAGGATCAAATTTGGAAATCATTTTTTTATATCCTTTACCATGCACTATATTAAATGGTAACGAATCTGTCACCAACCATTCTGATGTAATACGACGAAGAGACATTTGTTTAGCTATTTTATGTGGTATTACTTTTTTTAGCATAGAATCGATATGACATTGTTCAAGTGTTCCTTCCTGATTTGTTTCATTAATATTATGAGTATTTCGCAGATGGTAAGACATATTACCTGTTCCTCCGTCATGTTTATATTTCTTGCTGCATTCAGTTTCTATTTTATTTTTAATTATTAAAATTTTACAGATATCATAACCTTTCTCCAAAACAAAATAATTCCAAACCCAGCTACCTTTGCCTTTGTTGATATTTGGATTAAAATTTACTTTAACTTTTTTCAACTTATTTGTAATTTGTGTATCTTTATTTTTTCTTTTTATTGAATTATCTTCTATTTCATTAAAATTAATATTATCTTTTTTTTTTGTTGAATTATCTTCTATTTCATCAAAACTTGTATCATTATATTTAAAACTCATATCTCTAGATATTTCATTACCATTATCAGATTCACACAAAAAATTATTGAACTCAGTTAACTCAGTAAAATCATTTTCGTCCATAATGAACTAATGATCTGATAGCAGAAATTTAAATATATATATAGTAACCCAACAGGTGACCCGACAGGTATACTTACCTGTATTTAACCGGGTTAAAAAAATTCTACCCGGTTATGGCCTACCTGCAGATCACCCGGGTAAAGCCTATCCAGGTCCAATCACTAGCTATAAAATGATATGTGTTTCATTTTTGTAACATCAATATTCGCGAAGATATTCAAGTTTAAAGTTTCACATCTGTGAAAAAATTTCCGCGTAAATTTTCTGAAAATTTTCGTAATTCTGCTGGAAATTTCTATGACGTCACGTGAATTTCCGGCAGAATTACGGAAATTTTCAAAAAATTTACGCGGAAATTTTTTCACAAATGTGAAACTTTAAACGTGAATATCTTCGCGAATATTAATGTTACAGAAATAAAACACATATCATCTTGTAGCTAAGAACCAGATCTTTCGATCTGTCAGAAATATCTTAGAAAAAAATCGCTCTCTGTCTTATAAATAGTGATCAAAGTCAAAAAAATTGATTTTTTTAGGCGTAAATTTCTGTAGGTCCCATAAATTTTCTGTAAATTTACGCCCCGAAAAGTTTCCTGATGTTGTTTTGTAGTTGCTGTAGGTTGACGATTTCACTAAACTTTTTCTCAGTAATTCAGATGTTGAAGTGTTTCCTTGGTTCGCTTGAGTCCCGACATAAATCTTCTCTTGGTGTTTCTTNTTCACACAAAAAATTATTGAACTCAGTTAACTCAGTAAAATCATTTTCGTCCATAATGAACTAATGATCTGATAGCAGAAATTTAAATATATATATAGTAACCCAACAGGTGACCCGACAGGTATACTTACCTGTATTTAACCGGGTTAAAAAAATTCTACCCGGTTATGGCCTACCTGCAGATCACCCGGGTAAAGCCTATCCAGGTCCAATCACTAGCTATAAAATGATATGTGTTTCATTTTTGTAACATCAATATTCGCGAAGATATTCAAGTTTAAAGTTTCACATCTGTGAAAAAATTTCCGCGTAAATTTTCTGAAAATTTTCGTAATTCTGCTGGAAATTTCTATGACGTCACGTGAATTTCCGGCAGAATTACGGAAATTTTCAAAAAATTTACGCGGAAATTTTTTCACAAATGTGAAACTTTAAACGTGAATATCTTCGCGAATATTAATGTTACAGAAATAAAACACATATCATCTTGTAGCTAAGAACCAGATCTTTCGATCTGTCAGAAATATCTTAGAAAAAAATCGCTCTCTGTCTTATAAATAGTGATCAAAGTCAAAAAAATTGATTTTTTTAGGCGTAAATTTCTGTAGGTCCCATAAATTTTCTGTAAATTTACGCCCCGAAAAGTTTCCTGATGTTGTTTTGTAGTTGCTGTAGGTTGACGATTTCACTAAACTTTTTCTCAGTAATTCAGATGTTGAAGTGTTTCCTTGGTTCGCTTGAGTCCCGACATAAATCTTCTCTTGGTGTTTCTTTTAATCTATGCAATCTTTACAATATTGATATGAGTTTTGTTAAAGTTTTAAACAATTTTGTATTATATACCTTTTTTTTAAAAAAAATATTCAGAAAATCATTCCATTTAAATAAGTTCTCATTAAGTATTCTATTCCTTGAAAACTCTGTTGATTATAATGAAGTTGGCGAAGAACCTAATATACCATTTTTCCTTTTAAGAATGAACTTTATAAATTTGATTAAGTGGACTTGCGAAAATGAATAAAGTGTGTAGAGAGAAAATAATTATACAATATAATGAAGGAATAAAATAAATAAATTATTTAAAATTATTTAAAGGTTCACTAGTGGTAGAATAAAAATAGATAAAAATAGGGAAGCGAGGGAGAGGTAAAATAGGTAAGAAGAAAATGAAGTAAATTCTTTTCTTAATGATTTGTCCGTCGTTTATTTGTCACAACCCTGTACTATAAAAATGACAATGGCGGGTATGATGATCTACTAATAAATTGGGGTGTGATAAATTAACGTCCGAAATGTTTATAAACATTATGTAAATAACATCCAATGTAAAGAACTAATGTCTGTTGCTACCAAATGTAAGAGTTTTACCTAAACTCTTATTTTGTAGAGTGTGTGAGTGTGGATGTATGATGTATTAGTGAGCCAAAGCTTCTCCACTTCGCTTGTGAAGCAATAACTTCAATCCAGAAGTTAATTTAATTGTGTCATGTGCTGGAGAAACTTGGTGAAATATTGTTTCACCGATATTACCAGTTTCACCAATTCCATCAGTTACACCAATATCACCAGTTTCACCAAATCACCAGTTTCCCTAATGATAATTGGAGATTGGAGATTGGTGAGATTTGGTGCAACTTATAGATTTAGTTTCACTATCATCTATAGTATTTGCAGCAGTTCTTATTTATTGGTATTATAATGAATCCAAAAATTTTTTCAAAAATAATTCATTTAATAGAATGGTTGTATAATAATTTATCTTAGTCAAAACTTTTAATTTAATTCTGTAATGTATTTCTCAACAAAAAGTTAATGAGTATTTAAGACAAGTATTATAATTCAATAAAAATATAAAACAACTAAACAAAATACTATTCATGTCGTCAAAACTAATTTGACCTTGACTTAACTTTTAAAATTTCAATTTTTAATTATGTCAGTTACTAGTAAAAATCAAAATCTGCCTTGACTCAACTTCAATTTTTTTCAATTTTAATTACATCTGACTCAATTCAATAGTTTTGATGACATGTATACAAAATACTCAACTATATATGTTTCCAAAATTGATTTTGGATTTTTAAAGTATTTTATTTTTTTGAGATTTATACAGAATCTATTCTATATATAGAAGTAAAAAAAATACCCAGTTATATGTACCTTTAATCAAGGAATTTATCTAAGTAGTTAAAAAATTTCAAGTTTTAAGTAAAATAATTTCGTCTTCTATAAAAAATTATTTCGTTTTCTATGAAAAATTATTTCAATTTTTTTCTTTAAAATTACAATTTCAAGACCTTAAAATAATTTAGTATACAAATATATACCCAATAACTCAATAATTAATTTTTTGTTTAATAATATAACTTACATTCCAGCAATAACTAAAAATTATTCTATACTCTATTTTCTTACAATTCATCTTATTATCCTTTTCTTTAATTAGCTCTTACCTATTATTGACAACTATTTTTCTTAACTTAAAAATCAAACTTTTTGATATTTGCTGTTTAACTTTGTATATAAGTCTTACCATTTCTTATGATAAACACAAAGATTGAAATCAATAATTAAGCATATTTAATAAATTACTTCAAATGGATCAAAAAAATATTATAACTCTGGTATGTGTTAACATTATACATGTTGCTCAAATTTCAAATCATTTGGGATTTGGGATATCAAAATGCACAAATTATTAGTATTTGGAATTTGGAATTTAGGATGTCAAAATGCACAAATTATTAGTATTTGAGATTTGAGATTTGAAATTTGAAATTTGGAATTTCGATATTTGGAATTTCAGTATTTAGATTTTGAATTTGGACGGCAGGTATAGTTGACATTAATTTCACTTTAATTAAAAATTAAACCTTCTGATATTTATTGTTTAATCCTTCACATAAATCCTATCACTGGTCGAAAATTTATAAAACCTATACCTATCGAATATCAAATAGGTGTAATATCTGTACTATACATGTTGTCAAAACTAATTTGACCTTGACTCAACTCTTAAAATTTTAATTTTTAATTGCGTCTGACTCAATTAATTACGTCAATCACTAATAAAAATCAAAATTTGCCTTGACTCAACTTCAATTTTTCTCAATTTTAATTGCGTCTGACTCAATTCAATAGTTTTGACGACATGTATAATCTGTACCTAATATCGTACACAAATCAGATATCTGATAAGTATGAAAAATATTTTTTTACATATATCGAGTACTCAATAAGTATGAAAAATGTCTTTTCACATCTATTGGGTACCCGATATATGTATGATATTAAGTACAGATATTACACCTATCTGGTACCCGATAAGTGTAGGTTTTATAAATTTTCGATCAGTGTATTATGTTNCAAATCATTTGGGATTTGGGATATCAAAATGCACAAATTATTAGTATTTGGAATTTGGAATTTAGGATGTCAAAATGCACAAATTATTAGTATTTGAGATTTGAGATTTGAAATTTGAAATTTGGAATTTCGATATTTGGAATTTCAGTATTTAGATTTTGAATTTGGACGGCAGGTATAGTTGACATTAATTTCACTTTAATTAAAAATTAAACCTTCTGATATTTATTGTTTAATCCTTCACATAAATCCTATCACTGGTCGAAAATTTATAAAACCTATACCTATCGAATATCAAATAGGTGTAATATCTGTACTATACATGTTGTCAAAACTAATTTGACCTTGACTCAACTCTTAAAATTTTAATTTTTAATTGCGTCTGACTCAATTAATTACGTCAATCACTAATAAAAATCAAAATTTGCCTTGACTCAACTTCAATTTTTCTCAATTTTAATTGCGTCTGACTCAATTCAATAGTTTTGACGACATGTATAATCTGTACCTAATATCGTACACAAATCAGATATCTGATAAGTATGAAAAATATTTTTTTACATATATCGAGTACTCAATAAGTATGAAAAATGTCTTTTCACATCTATTGGGTACCCGATATATGTATGATATTAAGTACAGATATTACACCTATCTGGTACCCGATAAGTGTAGGTTTTATAAATTTTCGATCAGTGTATTATGTTCTAATAATAAGTGTAAAGATTGAAGTCAGTGACTGAGCATATTTAATTATTTTTTTAGTCAAAAAATATTATGCCCTAAATGTTATATACTAATATTATATCTTATAAAGTATATTAAACTTAACAAATTAAAAAAAAATTTTCTCACATTACATATCATCTATCTCTATTAGCAAATTTCCTTTTTATTTATTTACATTTACAGTGTAATATTTCTTTTATATAACTGAAATTAGAGTCAAACTGTTATTAAAAATTTTCTTAAAAAAATAAAAAAATAAAAAATAAAAAAAAATAAAGTGAAAAAGAAATCTAATATAATAAAGAAAAAAGAAAAATATATTTTTTTGAATTTTTTTATATTAAGTTATTTATCAGGAAATTTTTTATAACAGAGATTATTGTAATAATTTCATTTTCAAAGGTTATTAAAGGTTATCAGACTAATAACCTTTGCAAATATTACGTTTATTATAATAAAATGAAGATTATTGAAGATTATCAATATCAATAACTTCCAGAGTATTATGTTTTATTAATAAAAATGAAGGTTTTCAGTACTAATAATCTTCGTAAATATTATATTTATGTTGGAGGTATTCGAAAGTTATCAGAGTGAAATACTTTAAAGGCTTACGTTTAAAAAAATTTACTGATGATTAGCATTATATATACATGTTTTTAAAATTGATTTTGGATTTTTGAGATATTTCGTCTTTTTGAAATTTATGCAGAATCTATTCTATATATAGAAGTAAAAAAAGTATCCAGTTATACATCAGGAATTAAATATAAATGTTCTAGTACGTCTAAAATACACCAATCTATAGCGTCCTACGAACACTACCTACGTTCATATAGCATATTAAATATGCCGTTCTAGTGCGTTCTCTGAACGCTTCATATATATAGCGTACTAGAACACACTGTTCTAGTGCGTTCTCCGAACGTTTCGTATATATAGCGTACTAGAACGTACCGTTCTAGTGTATACGTGTTGCCCAAATCCCAAATAATTTGGGATTTGGGACGCCAAAATGCACAAATTACTAGTATTTGGGATTTGGGATTTGGGATTTCGGCATTTGGGATTTCGGCATTTGAATTTTGAATTTGGGCGACAGGTATAGTTCTAGTGCGTTCTCCGAACGTTTCATATATATAGCGTACTAGAACGCACCGTTCTAGTGCGTTCTCCGGACGTTTCGTATATATAGCGTCCTAGAACGTCTCTATATAATTCCGAATGTATGTATCTTTAATCAAAGAATTTATCTGGGTAATCAAAAAATTTTAAGTTTTAAGTAAAATAATTTTGTCTTCTATAAAAAACTATTTCAACTTTTTTTTCTAAAATTGCAATTTCGGAACCCTAAAATAATTTAACGTACAAGTATAACATTATGTATATTTTCAAAATTAATTTCTAATTTTTGAAGTATTTTATTTTTTTTAATTTTTTTTAAAATTAATTTTTAAATTATATAATTAATTTTGTGTACAAGTATAATTAATATAAAATTTGAAAGCTGTATATATAAAAAAAAAATTTTTGTACAAATTTTGTATATAAAATTTTTAAATTGAAAAATTTTTATNGCTTCATATATATAGCGTACTAGAACACACTGTTCTAGTGCGTTCTCCGAACGTTTCGTATATATAGCGTACTAGAACGTACCGTTCTAGTGTATACGTGTTGCCCAAATCCCAAATAATTTGGGATTTGGGACGCCAAAATGCACAAATTACTAGTATTTGGGATTTGGGATTTGGGATTTCGGCAAAAAATACTAATTATAATTTGGGATTTGGGATTTGGGATTTCGGCAAAAAATACTAATTATAATTTGGGATTTGGGATTTGGGATTTCGGCATTTGGGATTTCGGCATTTGAATTTTGAATTTGGGCGACAGGTATAGTTCTAGTGCGTTCTCCGAACGTTTCATATATATAGCGTACTAGAACGCACCGTTCTAGTGCGTTCTCCGGACGTTTCGTATATATAGCGTCCTAGAACGTCTCTATATAATTCCGAATGTATGTATCTTTAATCAAAGAATTTATCTGGGTAATCAAAAAATTTTAAGTTTTAAGTAAAATAATTTTGTCTTCTATAAAAAACTATTTCAACTTTTTTTTCTAAAATTGCAATTTCGGAACCCTAAAATAATTTAACGTACAAGTATAACATTATGTATATTTTCAAAATTAATTTCTAATTTTTGAAGTATTTTATTTTTTTTAATTTTTTTTAAAATTAATTTTTAAATTATATAATTAATTTTGTGTACAAGTATAATTAATATAAAATTTGAAAGCTGTATATATAAAAAAAAAATTTTTGTACAAATTTTGTATATAAAATTTTTAAATTGAAAAATTTTTATATATAATTAGTTATAGTTTAATTAATTAAATTTTTGATTTAATTTATATTAATACTCAAGTAAAAAAAGATTATCAAGAAAATTTTCAGAATATAAAATTACAAAAATTTATGGAATTTACAGAATTTTAAATTTAAAAAATTTTATTTTTAGATATTGTTACTGAAGAGAATTATTATGGTAGAAATATAACAGAATATATGATAAATATATTATTTAATCTTATATTTTATAAGAAATTATTATTTATTAAATAATATTAACATAATAGTTTTATTAGTAATAATTAATAATAATTAGTAATATTTATTAATAACAATTGAAGAGAATAGTCACATATAAAGTATAAGTAATACAATATTCACATAATATATTTATACAGATATTTTAGTAAACAAAATTTTTGGTACAAATAAATAAGAAAGTCTACAAATAGATAAAGAAATTTATAGTTAATTTGTAAATAAACAGAAGATTTTTAATCAATTCATAAATAGGTAGGAAGATTTGTAATTGATTTGTAAATAAATAGAAAAATTTGTAATTAATTTGTAAATAGGTTAAATCAATTTGCATTAAAAATTTTATTAATTTTTAATTATTTAATATGTGAAAATAAAAGTTATTAAAAATTATCAATATTAATAACTTTTGCAAATAAATGTTTATTAATAAAAATGAAGATTTTTAATATTAATAATTTTTACAAATATTATATTTATATTAAAAATATTTAAAAGTTATTGGAGTAAAATACTTTAAAAGTTTACATTTAAAAAAATTTACTAATATATTTAATATATATTCAAAACAATTCTGAACAAATTTGTTTGCAAATTTTTTCTTAAATATGTTACATATAAAAATTAATGGAAATTTCAGTTTATGTGATAAAATTTTTATTATAAATAACTAATCATTAATAGTATGTGATTAAACTTAAAACTTTCAAACTATCATATAAAAATCACATGATATTTGTGTTTGAAAATTGATTATTTTTTAATAAAATACTGATTTTACAAAAATTTACTTTTTATCTTTAAACATCTTTTTGAAAATTGATCAGAGCTGGTTGAAATAATTATACATGTCATCAAAACTAATTTGACTTTGACTCAACTTTTAAAATTTTAATTTTTAATTGCATCTGACTCAACTAATTGCGTCAATCATTAGTAAAAATTAAAATTTAACTTGACTCAACTCCAATTTTTCTCAATTTTAATTACATCTGACTCAATTCAATAGTTTTGACGACATGTATAGAAATAATAATAGAAAATATAAAATTAATTATGGTAAAAAAAAATTACTATTATGAGTTTTAGGATTATGAAGTAGAATTTCAATTTTAAATAAGAGCAAAATAAATAATAATTTTTTACATTACTAAGCAACTTCAAAGTTGAGAATGAATCATATCTACCACAAAATTCTTATTCCCATTACTTTAAAATTAACTGAATAATAAATTTTTAAAATTTATACAATAATTTTTTGAAATTTTAAAATATAAATAGTTATTATTTAGTTAAATTTAAAGTAATAGACATGAAAATTTTATAGTGAATGTGATTCATTCTAAACTTTGAGGTTACTTAGTAATATTTTTGATATTTAATTAATAAATAATTGACTTATATAGGTAACAATTATTTTTAAAATTTTTTAAAAAAAAATTCAACAAAAGTATTTTATTTTTAATTTTTTTTTGTACATATGATATTTTTATTAAATTTTAAAATTTTAAATAAAAATATATAATTATTGTCTATAAAAATTACAAAAATAATTGGTCAATATTTAAAGAAATTATTAAAGGATTTATATTAATTTTTATAAAATGTGGACAAATTTGCCTGCAAAACAGTTTAAGGGATAATATTTCAACTTATGTATAAACAGTTAATTTTTTCAATTTATGAATAAGAATTTTTATTTTATGAATTTTTACAAATATACATATTTGTGTCATCAATAAGATTTTGATTTTTGTTTATTCAATTAGTAATATGTTATCAAAAGTAAAAAACCTTTNATTATGAGTTTTAGGATTATGAAGTAGAATTTCAATTTTAAATAAGAGCAAAATAAATAATAATTTTTTACATTACTAAGCAACTTCAAAGTTGAGAATGAATCATATCTACCACAAAATTCTTATTCCCATTACTTTAAAATTAACTGAATAATAAATTTTTAAAATTTATACAATAATTTTTTGAAATTTTAAAATATAAATAGTTATTATTTAGTTAAATTTAAAGTAATAGACATGAAAATTTTATAGTGAATGTGATTCATTCTAAACTTTGAGGTTACTTAGTAATATTTTTGATATTTAATTAATAAATAATTGACTTATATAGGTAACAATTATTTTTAAAATTTTTTAAAAAAAAATTCAACAAAAGTATTTTATTTTTAATTTTTTTTTGTACATATGATATTTTTATTAAATTTTAAAATTTTAAATAAAAATATATAATTATTGTCTATAAAAATTACAAAAATAATTGGTCAATATTTAAAGAAATTATTAAAGGATTTATATTAATTTTTATAAAATGTGGACAAATTTGCCTGCAAAACAGTTTAAGGGATAATATTTCAACTTATGTATAAACAGTTAATTTTTTCAATTTATGAATAAGAATTTTTATTTTATGAATTTTTACAAATATACATATTTGTGTCATCAATAAGATTTTGATTTTTGTTTATTCAATTAGTAATATGTTATCAAAAGTAAAAAACCTTTGACTCAATTATTAAAATTTAATTGTGTTAATGTAATTACATCAAATAATTCAATTTCAAATTTTCAAATTTCAATTACATTTGACTTAATTTAATAGTTTTGATAATATATATATTAAAGATTTATACTTATTTTGAAAAAAAAAATATAATAAATAATTATTATAAAAGATAAATTTTTCAATCTTAAAACAAAATATTACAAAGCTGTTTTTTGTATGTAATAAAAAATTAAACAATTGCAAAATAAAATTTATTGAAAAACAATTAAATTCTTAACTGATTAATTTGATATAATTGTTATTTTTCTTTTCAAGATTTAAATATGATAAATAGAAAAACACAAAAGATAATAAGACATTACAAGTATACTTGTACGCTAAATTATTTTGGGGTCCCGAAATTGCAATTTTGAAAAAAAAAAGTCGAAATAGTTTTTTATAGAAGATGAAATTATTTTACCTAAAATCCAAAATTTTTTGACCACCCAGATAAATTTCTTAATTAAAAATACATATAACTAGGTACTTTTTTTACTTCCATATATAGAATAGATTCTGTATAAATCTCAAAAAGACAAAATACCTCAAAAATCCAAAATCAATTTTGAAAACATGTATAATTACAAGTTTCAACAATGAGTAATTTCAAAAATGAAAGAGAAAGAAATTCATGTAATAAAACCTCTGTGTCAAAAACATGTAATTGGTGTGACATATAAATGTTCCTTCAGGCTTTGTTTAATGGAGCCATGTTTTTGTCATAAGACATTTTCATGCAAGAAATAATAATTTTGCTTAGTATTGATTATTATTGATATGTTATAATCCATCCAGAAGCTTTAATACAATTTTTAATATTTTTTAGTCCCGTGACTTTTTTCAATGAAGAAAAATTATTTCATTCATAAAAAAAAAACAAATTATTTTATTCACCATTTTTGGTATAGCATACCAATATTGAGTGATATGGGGGTTTATTATTCAAGTGATAAAATTTTTATTATGTGACAGTTACGATATGTTCTAATAGTTTCCAATAAGAACCATTAGCCACAAAATAGTCTTTAGTTTTTTTACCTTTTTATAATTATATACTGCCGTTTTGGATCTTAATAAACAACCTCCCGAAATGAGTGCGCCGGATAGTAAACCTGAAGTTACTACTTCGGCTCGAACGACTCCAAATTTATTGGCTAAAAGCAAACAACTATCTTTGAACAAGTTGGAGTCCTCGAGACAAGTTAGACCGGTTGGACCACCTAGGCCGGTTTCAAATGTGCAAGTACCGAAACTACGAAAAGGACCGCAGACAATGAGACTTACCGGTGTAGGAAATCCCACAAGTACTCCCTTTGAAAATTTCTCGCGGTTTGTGTAAGTAATTCCTTGATATTAGTTGAAAACAAGTTCCGTTTATCAATATGAAATTAAAGCCTATATATTTTATAGCGACCCCTCAGGCAAACTTAATTTTAGTGGGAAGGCTGTATTACACGCTCAAGGAGTGGATTTCAGCAATGGAACAAGCTATAAAATAAACATGAACGATTTAAAATTAGAAGGAGAACTTGGAAAAGGACAATTCGGGACAGTACAAAAGGTGTTCCATAAGCCTACTAACGTAATAATGGCAATGAAAGTGAGTATATAAAATAAAGAATTAATTTTAAGATAAAAGATAAAAAATCTAATTATTTAAATTAAATTAAATTGAAGGAAATCCGCCTTGAACTTGAAGTGGCCAAATTGAATCAAATATTGATGGAGCTGGATGTTCTTCATCAATCTAAAAATGATTTTATTGTTGATTTTTATGGTGCATTCTTCACTGAATCTTGCGTATATTATTGTATGGAATATATGGATGCAGGGTCATTAGATAAATTGTATAATAAAGGAGTACCTGAAGATGTTCTTGCAATAATTATAATTGCAGTAAGTTTTTTTTTGTGTAATTTTTTCATATGAAATAAATAATAAATTTAATAATAAATTTAATAATAAATTTAATGCATTTAGATGGTAAAAGGTTTGAAGTTTTTAAAGGACAAATTAAACATCATTCACCGTGGTATGTTTAAGTATCGGATGCCTTTTCAGTGGAAGTTTAGTTTATAAAGTTTGTATATTTTATTTATTTTTTTCTTTCTTTCCATTCTTTCGTTTGTAGATGTGAAACCCACAAATGTTCTTGTAAATAGAACAGGAGAAGTGAAACTTTGTGATTTTGGAGTGTCAGGTCAATTGGTAAAGTCACTTGCCAGAACAAATGTCGGAAGCCAAAGTTATATGGCGGTAAGAATTAATATTATTTTTAATATTATTTTTAATATTATTTTTAATATTATTTTTATTATTATTTTTATTATTATTTTTATTATTATTTTTATTATTATTATTATTATTATTTTTATTATTATTTTTATTATTATTTTTATTATTATAAAATTCATTAGTACATAATCATCCAGATAATTAAATAATTAAATAATTTATAATGTTTCATATGTTATTATAGCCAGAACGATTCAATGTAACAGAGAACGGCTATGGAGTGCAATCCGATGTTTGGTCTCTTGGACTTACAATGGTAGAACTTGCTACTGGGAAATATCCATATCCTGCTCTGAATGGAAAGGGCGGTGGAATATGGGAACAACTATCGGCCATTGTTAATGGAAAGTCACCGTCGTTACCTAGCGATAAGTTCTCAGAAGAATGTTGTGATTTTGCGGCTCAATGGTATAAATTTTAATTAATTCTATTTCATTTAATTAATTAATTTAATTAATTTAATTAAATTGTTTTTAGCCTGAATAAAGATCCCAGCGAACGTCCGACATATCCCCAATTATTGGTAAGAAAATAATTTCAAGTATTTAAATAATTTTTGATTTAAAAATAAATAAAGAAATAAATAATAAAATCAATTTACATTTATAAACAGGAACATTCATTTGTGAAAAAATATCAAGATGTAGTAGTGGATATGAAATCATGGGCGGAAGAATCATATTCATTGCGGCAGGATATTTATAAAGAATAATAGTATTAGTATTATGTTATTTTTATTTTTATTTTTGAAGATTTCATTTTCGACAGGCGACTATAAATTATACATTAAAACATTTAGAATACTTTAAGACTTTTATTCTATAAACAAACAAAATTTTATTATATTAATGCGAATAGATAGTTTGTACTTTTTATTTCTTTTGTCTTTCTTTTGTCTCTTTTCTTTTGTCTTTTTTACTTTTTTTTTGTCTCTTTTTTTGTCTCTTTTTTTCCAAGTTGATATTATACAATATTTCATATGCATGTAAAGACATTCGAACCATTTTCATAAAATACTATTTTTAATAATTAAATAACATTTGTTAACTAAAATAAAATAAAATTTAATAAATTTAATAAAATTAATAAAATTGAATAGACAAAATGAACATTTAATTTTTGAAATCTAAAATTTACTTCAAAGATTTGAATTATTATTACTCTGATATGAAATGACATGGATTGATTTCTATTACATTTTTTTTAATGCATCAATAAAGTTTCTAATACTCAGAGAAAAAAGTAATATAATTACTATAATTACATTTAAATAATAAATTCTCAGTTAATTAATGGCTAATCATTTTTATATTAATATAATAAATATAAATAATAAAGAAAAATTAAAGCTGGATCTTAAAACCTATAAAGAATTTCTAATGCCAAATCTGCACTGTATTTATTTTTTTTTTTGCATTAAATTTTACAAATATTATAAAATTTTTTTTTTAATTTACATTAACATTAAAGTGTCTGTCTGTCTATTTATATCTATAAGTGGGCAAGCCACGTGAATGTCTTATTATTATTATTATTATTATTATTATTATTATTATTATATAATAATTATATTGTTTAATGGGATGCATTTAAATACACGGGAAATAATAAAAGGTGAACATTGTTATCCTTAAGAATTATTTGAAAATTATTTTCATTGGTATTTCAAAGTGTAGAAAGAGATACAATGCAGGCACGCTTTTACCTAATAAAAAATAGAAAAGAACAAAAAGGTTTGTGCGAGTTTGAACTAAAAAAAAAGTAAATGCCTAATAATTGTTATAATCTTGTGAAGTTAGAAAGTGTAATCCGATTCATGCGTCAATAAATGCAAATTTGCATAATATTATATCAATATTATATCAACATTATATCAATATTATATCAAAATTATCAATATTATATAATGGAATTTCTGGTTATAAATGTTGTAATCTATTGTAATTATTATTATTATTATAATTATTATTTATATTTTAAATTATTTGTTATTTTCTTAAAAATGATCATGAAAATGATCATAAAAAATGACCGTAAAATGACTGGACACGCGAATTCCCAAAAAAAAAATCAACGAATCAGCAAAAAAAAAAAAAGCATTGAAAGTAAAAATTTACTAGGTTTAATGCATCAATGCCTCCTCACATCTACTTGTCGGAGTATGATTGAAAGTTTGTTAATTAATAATCGACAACACTATAAAATTACATCAATAGAAAAATACTTTAGCATAATTTCAACTCCTATATGTTAAGGAATAGGGATAAAAATAATGGTGAATCATGCGCTTCTGACGTATTTGGTAAAAAATAGCAAATATTTCTGTATATTTCTATAAGGTTGTAAAAAGATTCATTGAATTTCCGATAAATAAATAATGAGTTTATATAATTTATTATTATATGTATAAATAAATGTATAAATAAATATATATATATGTATATTTTTGTATATTTTTGTATATTTTTGTATATATTTTGTATATTTTTGTATATATTTTGTATATATATATTTTGTATATCTTTTTTTTTTGTATATATATTTTTTCGTATAAATATATATTTTTATATATTTCGTATATATTTTGTTATTAATATCATGCTAGCATACCCTTATTTACCCTATTTCCCTTTAGGAATCAAAGTCAACTGCGTAGTATTTTTTTTTTTTTTTTTTTATATCAATCAAACTTATCAATTTGTAAAATGTCAGTGATTGTTGATAAATATAACTCAATAAGTATCTTTTCTCTTCTTTCTTTCTTTAAAGAATTTACTTTCTTATTCCCTCCCTCAAAAAATATAAATATAAAGATATAAAAATATAAAATATAAAAATTATAAAATATAAAAATTATAAGAAAATATAAAAGAAAATATAATAACCATAAATAATTAAAATATTAATCAATCATCACACACTTTTCCGGTCTTGATTGCCATTGTTTGGTAACTTGATATAAAAGCTATACCTTTATTGATCAAGCTTTTGGTTTTTTTTTTTAAAAAATAATTTTCCTATCGATTTTTATTTTTATTTTTTTTTCTCTTTCTCTTTCTTTAAAAGATAACTGGGGAAGCTTCGTTCTTTTCCTTCATCTTTAAAAATATTATTTACTCCTTTTCCTAAACGCGTTGAAACAACACGCATAATTTCAATAATTATTGAACGCATATAAACTATTAACTTTAATCAATTCAAAATTTATCATACCTGAAAATATGTTTCCAATAGATTCATCTGAACACTCAACAGGTATTTTATTGTCATTTCTTTATATCTGTAATCGCGATAAATTATGTTTTGGCTTTACAAAAAAATTCTTTGTTATTATTATCTTTAATATTTACTAATATGATTCTTTTTATTTCAAGTCATTAATGGTGCTGAAAACAGCAACAATAATAATTTGAGAGCTCTTCCTTATCATCTCAATAACAGACCTCCTCCTTCCCTATACTCTGCAAATACGACAATGTTGTCATTCAATAATGTTGAACAATCGTATACAAGAGTAGTAGGTCAAGTATATTCTAGAGAAACTGTTACAACTATTTATGGTGATCCCCCGACTGCTTTCTGGGTGAGTTGTGCTACATCGGAAAATATCATTTTTTTTTTTCGTTGTTGGCTCGTAACTTCACTTCATTATAATTTAGAAATTTTCATAATATCTTTTTTTTTTATTGTGAGACATATCATCAAAAACAAATATATCATCGAATACATTAATAATAATAATAATAATAAAATATACATATTAATTTGTAAAGAATCGATATTATTGTTACATCTGTCGTTCCGCAATAAATCCTCGCGATTTAATATCATGTGCATCCACTACATGCGATATTTTTGCTCACACTGGTATGTAATTTATATTAATTATATTAATTATATTAATTATATTAATTATATTAATTATATTAATTATATTAATTATACTATAATTATCATATTCTACGTTAATTAATTTTGGAACAATCATCATTTTTATTCTTGTATGAAATTATATTAAAATTTATGTATTAGCTTGTTTGATTAATATCGGAATTCATGAAAAAAATGGTATTTGGCATTGTCAAAAATGCGTTCCAACCACTCGACACGAGATTTATTTGGTAAATAATACTATTTTTTTTTGTCACTTTTTATTACAGTTTCTTTTTTTTTTTGTCGATGTTTCGAAATCATTTTTATTATTTTTTCTTTAAAGCCAACATCCAATAACAATGTCGAAAGGAACAATCCTGTACAAATAAATCCATTGCATTTGCTATTAGAAGCATCGGATCAATTAGTAAATATTTTTTACCTCTTTTTTTTTTTTCTTTGAAATATTTTTTAGCGTCTCTAAGTTTGCCTCTTCTCCATTAATTAATTATAGCAATCAACCGAGAATAATTCTGATGTCACTGCGCAACAATATGATAATAATAATCCTGACCCCTCTCATGAAAATCTTTCAAATTTGAATCCTCCATCTGTGTCATTTAATTTTAACTTTAATTCATTTAATAGTAGCGATACTCAACAAGAATCTGCCGTTAAAAAGTTCGAAACTCNATATTAATTATATTAATTATATTAATTATATTAATTATATTAATTATATTAATTATATTAATTATATTAATTATACTATAATTATCATATTCTACGTTAATTAATTTTGGAACAATCATCATTTTTATTCTTGTATGAAATTATATTAAAATTTATGTATTAGCTTGTTTGATTAATATCGGAATTCATGAAAAAAATGGTATTTGGCATTGTCAAAAATGCGTTCCAACCACTCGACACGAGATTTATTTGGTAAATAATACTATTTTTTTTTGTCACTTTTTATTACAGTTTCTTTTTTTTTTTGTCGATGTTTCGAAATCATTTTTATTATTTTTTCTTTAAAGCCAACATCCAATAACAATGTCGAAAGGAACAATCCTGTACAAATAAATCCATTGCATTTGCTATTAGAAGCATCGGATCAATTAGTAAATATTTTTTACCTCTTTTTTTTTTTTCTTTGAAATATTTTTTAGCGTCTCTAAGTTTGCCTCTTCTCCATTAATTAATTATAGCAATCAACCGAGAATAATTCTGATGTCACTGCGCAACAATATGATAATAATAATCCTGACCCCTCTCATGAAAATCTTTCAAATTTGAATCCTCCATCTGTGTCATTTAATTTTAACTTTAATTCATTTAATAGTAGCGATACTCAACAAGAATCTGCCGTTAAAAAGTTCGAAACTCAATATGCGTCTTTCGATGAAGGTATATAATACTCAAATAATTGAAATAATTGAAATAATTGAAATAATTGAAATAATTGAAATAATAATATAATAATAATAATATAATAATAATAATAATAATAATAATATAATAATAAAAAAATATCATACACATAATTATTTTTTATTGGTTAACAGAACGCAGTAATCTTATTCGTAATCTTGAACGTACACGCACACGACAAAACCAAGTCACAGAAGCACTTAAAGAATCCATAACAAGATTAACTCGTGAACATACTAAAAATCTTGAAAAACGTGATAATTTACGTAAAGAAAATCATAAACTCAACAATGCTTTACATAAGCTTAAACTCGCCTTAATTCCTTTGGCTCAAGAAAAGCCTGTACTGCAAATTCTGCAAAAAGTATCACAGAATGAAGAATTACAAGAGCGAGATATAAATTTGAATAACGTTTTGTCTTTATTTATGGGATTACTCCCTAAATCTACCCATTCCGCACTCTCAGGTTTAGTTGGTAACGACACTTTCGCTTCTTCTTCATCTTCAGTTCAAAATACATCATCCAATTACTTGTTCTCCGAAATTTGTCAAAAATGTTTAGAAAAAGGAGGAAATTTAGTATTTTGCTTTCATTGTCAAAGAGCTCAACACGTTGATTGTTGCATTAAAGAAGAAAAACCCTTTTACGGGAAATGGATGTGCGATGAATGTAAAAATAACTTAACTACTAAACGTAAACATTGTGATGATAAAAATTCAAAATTTCCGACTTTGACATTGATTGGAAATTATAAAAGAATGAAAATAAATGAGAAAGATGATGAAGCAAAAGAAAATACACTGATATATAATAACAACATGCGCAATCTAGATGGTAGAGATGATGCGCAGAATGATGATTCTGAACGATGTGTATCTAATACACAACCAGAAGATAATGAAAATAATGAAAATAATGAAAATGATGAAAATAATGAAAATAATGAAAATAATGAAAATAATGAAAATAATGAAAATAATGAAAATAATGAAAATAATGAAAATAATGAAAATAATTACGATGGTAGAAGTGAATCAGAAATTGAAGTGAAAAATTCAAATAATTTAACATACGGAAAGTATGATCGAACACCACCACCCGATAATGGTCCAGAAGCTTCAAGACAGCCCGCTAGATTTGACGGTGACATGTACGTAATTTACCACTTAAAATATAAATAAAAATATTAATAATTATTAACAAATTTTTTATTTATTTAGGTATACTCCTCGTTGGGTTCGTGGAGTTGGGAAATCTAAGGAGGGCCTTTGCCCTCATTGCGAACCTCCGCGATGGCTCAAAACAAAGATTTCTGCCTATTGGTAAGCGAAAAAATTTTGTCATGATAAAAAAAAATATTTAAAAAATAATAAATTAATAATGATGATTTATTTCTGGACGCGTTCATAGGTATCATCTTAACTATCAACATGGAATTTCATCAATTACTGGAAGATCATTTACACAACCTACAGCAGAACGTATCAATAAAAAAACCGGCATGAAAGAAGCCATGTGTCATAAATGTAATAAATGGGTTTTGAATCAATCACCCAGAGATAAAGAAGTTTTGGTTCCTGAAATTTATTGGTAATCGAAAATTAAATTTCATTGAATATATTAATTAAATATTTTATATTTATTATTAACAAAATCATTTGTACACTTAGGTACAAGCATGCTCAAAAATGCCATCACACTCCTATTTGAATTTTTATGATATTGCTTTTTTTTTTTTTGAGATAATTCACATTTTGATAAATTTACTAGCTTTTTTTTTTGACAATTTTATTTGGATAATTTGGATAATTTGGAAATGTAACAAAAAACTTTGTATTCTCATGTATTTTTTTCAATTATTGTTTAAAGAATGTTATTATAAGTGATTGTTTTAAATATTGAAAAGTGTAATAAAAATCTGAAAGTGTTGAATCAAATTGTAAATTTATGATTTAAGCAAAAAAAAAAAAAGATCGGTGTAACGACAAAAAATATCTNTCTGGACGCGTTCATAGGTATCATCTTAACTATCAACATGGAATTTCATCAATTACTGGAAGATCATTTACACAACCTACAGCAGAACGTATCAATAAAAAAACCGGCATGAAAGAAGCCATGTGTCATAAATGTAATAAATGGGTTTTGAATCAATCACCCAGAGATAAAGAAGTTTTGGTTCCTGAAATTTATTGGTAATCGAAAATTAAATTTCATTGAATATATTAATTAAATATTTTATATTTATTATTAACAAAATCATTTGTACACTTAGGTACAAGCATGCTCAAAAATGCCATCACACTCCTATTTGAATTTTTATGATATTGCTTTTTTTTTTTTTGAGATAATTCACATTTTGATAAATTTACTAGCTTTTTTTTTTGACAATTTTATTTGGATAATTTGGATAATTTGGAAATGTAACAAAAAACTTTGTATTCTCATGTATTTTTTTCAATTATTGTTTAAAGAATGTTATTATAAGTGATTGTTTTAAATATTGAAAAGTGTAATAAAAATCTGAAAGTGTTGAATCAAATTGTAAATTTATGATTTAAGCAAAAAAAAAAAAAGATCGGTGTAACGACAAAAAATATCTACTTAAATAACAATCAATTTTTTTTTTATTTACTTAGAAAACTTGGGAATAATAATATTTGGCAAGAAAATTTCTATTAAATTTACATTTTATTATTTTCATTACAACACAGTAATAAAATGCTATAATCAATATAGCATTTTAATAATATACTGTACAGTTTTGTTATCAAAAGAGAAATCATTAAATTATTTTAAAGCTAAATATTCAAGAAAAATCTATAGTAAATAAATAAATAAAAAAAAATAGTAAATTTATTCAGTTTGTGATGCTTCAGTTCTAAAATTTGAGAAGGTTCCGTATGTTCCTCGATTACTGAAATTCGCCTCTTCATCATTCATTTGCTCTCTTGATTCACTTATTACTTTATAATTTACATTTGTTGAAATTAAATCATCATTTTCATTGTCCTCTATGATGACATTTCTATCACTTCGTCTTTTGATCCATACAGGTATTAATACTGCTACACCGATTAATACTAAAGCACTCACATTTGTCCAACTAAAAATATGAAATTCTTCAGAACTTGTCAAATTATTTATAGTTAATCCAGCTTGTACATGTATTAAACTTGGACCGGCTACACCCAAAAAGGTTCCGATAAAGAAAATGGAAAGTGGGACGCCAACATGTGGAGCAGCAATGTTGGCAAACCAGTTTGGAGGGAAGGGCATTAAACGGAGAATGATCATATAATTTAAAAGATGACGTGAATGAGCATGAAGTTGTGAAGACCAGGTAGAAAGTTTTGTGGAGAAGTTACTATGAACCAAAGATTCTCCATAAGTTTTAGAAAGGAGATAACAATTCGAAGACCCAATAGCCGAACACTACATTAATAAAAATTAAAAAGATTTGAATGAAATTTAAAATCTTCTCTTCTAAATCTATTACATACCATTACATACCCCGCAAACAATCAATAAAGATATTGGCAATCCGAATAGCGCGCCACCCAATATTGATAACCACATACTGCCAGGTATTGAAAATGTTTGAAGACTAAAGATTATAAAGATTACGAATTGTACGTGTGGGAGCGTACGAGTGTGTGTGTGTTGTACGTTTTGAATTTTAGAAATTACAATTAATAAATCAATAAATCAATAAATCAATAAATCAATAAATTAAATAAATTAAATAAATAAATTAATAAATTAATAAATTAATAAATTAATAAATTAATAAATTAATAAATTAATAAATTAATAAATTAATAAATTAATAAATTAATAAATTAATAAATTAATAAATTAATAAATTAAATAAATTAATAAATTAATAAATTAAATAAATTAATAAATTAATAAATTAAATAAATATAATTATATAAAGATAAATCTAATTACTTACAAAACGTAGACAACAGAATAAGTAGTCATCACGTTAAAATAATATTGATCCATGTATTCACCCAAAATTTTGTTTAATTCTTGAAGATCTTCAATACATTTTGGTAATCGAAGTTTTTGTTTTTGATTACTTTTAAAAATAAAAATAAATAAATAAAATAAATAAAATGAAATAAAATGAAATAAAAATGAAATAAAATTAAAATAAAAATGAAATAAAATAAAGAAGTAACAATTACTTACTCATCAAATGGTGGTAAATTAATTTGTAACATTGAGTAAACTATAACAACTGACAACATGAATAAACATATCAATTGTATCAATGCTTTTAATGATCCCCATTTATTTAATGTGTTTCTTGTTTCTTCTTCTCTTGTGTATTCTCTTGTTTCTTCTTGTATTGTTTCTCCTATTATTTCTTCTCTATCATTACTAATTTCAGCAAAAGTTATTCCCGTTTCACAATGTTGCTTTAAATTCTCTGATCCATTCTCATTTGACGATGGCATATTTATTGTTATCATTGAGTCAAAGGAATCATAATGTGAAGTAATATTTTGCTTATTTAGTAATGTAGTATTCTCTGATTTATGAGGTGGCGTTGAAGAAAGCTTGATTATCATTATTTTTAAGAATGGAGAATTGTGAATTATAAAAGAAATTATAAAAGATACTATAATATAATTATATATTAAGAAATAACATATGCTGCAGTGCAGTGTCTATATGAAGTAAAAATTAATTTAAACAAATGATGTAAATGTATGTAAGATTATATTATAAATAAGTAAGAGATTTAACCAATCGATTAAAAAAAAAAATTAAGATTAAATATTCTTTATTGTCTTTAATGTCTTTAATGTCTTTAATGTCTTTAATGTCTTTAATGTCCTTAATGTCTTTATTGTCTTTATTGTCTTTGATTGCCTTTTATTGTCTTTTATGACTTGAGGACAATGAAATATATAGGAGATTATAAATATCGAGGGAAAATAGAAAAATATATAATTCTAAGATTTTTTAAAGATGATAATATAAAATTAAAATAAAAACAAATATTTACGCTACTCATATTAACATAAATCTTAAATTAAAATATATAAAAAAAATTATTAATATAATAATATAATATAAAATTGTTATCGAGAATCCTTTCTAAAGATAAAAATAATTTATTAGAAAACGATAAAATGGTGAAAGGGCGAAAATTATTTTTTATGCGAAATGCAGCAATTGCATTGGGTTTTTATACAAAGAATTATTATTATTATTATTATTATTATGAATAATTGAAATTATGATAAAACGGATATTAATTATTATTATAATAATTATTATAAATTAATATAATTATTATCTATTTTATCTATCTATTTTATTTATCTATATAATTACAATTATCAACCATTTACCTATAATCTATACACGCACATTTTTATATATAAATAATTGGACAGATTTAGAAATATAAGAATTTTCATTATTTAAATAATACAACACTTTCGAAAGTCAATAACTAAAATTATTTTATTATCTCAAAATTATCTTGGCTGTAAAATTATTATTATTATTCATTGTTTTTATTTATTTATTATCTTTATAGTTAAGTTTATTCTGCTTTATTCCCTAACCCAAATCTAGAATAACTATTCTGTATAATTCTGTATCTGGTCATGTTCTTCTGGAATATGGTAATATAAATAATGATATCATATAGTTATAACATTTGGCCATTTTTTGATTCTTTATTGACTTTATTTCTACTTGTTACATTTAACACAACATACACCAACAATAATGATAAACATAATCAGAAAAAATATATGATCACGTGTTTATTATTTACTGGATCTAATATAAATCCGCGGATTTACTATTTTGCATTGTCATTTGTTTATTTTTATTGCTAAAATGAAGTCTCGGATAAATTATATCAATTCAATTCCTCTGGGTAAATAAAAGTATTATAATTGTTATAATTGTGTAATTTTACTGACCAACTGATAAATATGATCTAATTCCTAACTCCGGAATCTTGAAGTTTATTTTTGCATCCAATCAAAGTTTAATTAATCACGTTTTTTCCGTTTTTTTTGATTTATTAAAAATCTTTACTAAATTTAGTAAAGATATGATGTGGGAAAATGGGCGTAGTAAATTGGATTCATTCAAGACCCCCAAAGAGCAATTGTTCCCTTGAAATCTGCACAGATCCATTATATATATATTGAGTAATAATTATATGTATTATGTTTATTATGTCTATTTAATATGATGTTTTTGTGTTTTTAAGTTTCATCGTCTCGTTTTGTCTTTTACGTTCAAGTGGCTTTGACATATGATAGATTAATTAAAATTTTTTTTTCCTTGCATTCATCAAATCTTCAAATGCCACGTATCTCAATTTTTCTTTACTGTTATGATATTCTTTGTACATGACCCATTGCATGTGAAGATACACAAAGATCAAAATCAAAAACAATTAAAAAGAAAACAATTAAGAAAACAATTAAAAAGCGCGTTTTAATTTTCAGACAATGTATGATGAAAATTTTGATTATACTCTAAATATCTGAATAATTATAAAATGATTATAATTATTATAATTAATTATTATAATTAATTATCATATATTCAAATATATTCAAATATATTCAATATTCAAATATATTCAAATATATTCATAGTCATAATTTCCGAATTACACTAAAAATACATAATTTACATCATGATTACTGCATTAGAAAAGATTAGAAAGGCGTACAATACTTTTTGATTTAAAATTGATTGATTCAAATTTATTAAAATAGTTAGAATTTTCCTTTTTCATTTAAAAATCTTATAGGATAAAAAGTGATTCACTTTTCATTCCCAAGTTTATATCGCCCTGTTACACTTCAAGAGTAAGCGTTTTTATATCTTTGATGTTCTTTGTTTATTAAAAAAGATCATCTTCAATATATAAAAAATTAAGTTATATAAGTCAGTGTGAAAACTATTCGTTTGATAAATCTGTTTACTATTCGTTTGAATAAATCTGTTTATTAAAATTTTAATAGCATAAAAAATTTATAATAATTCTTAATTATATAATATAAAAAATAGTAAACTCAAAAACCTAAATTTGTAATGGAAGATCAAGTTGAATCCAATAGTTCTTTCAACTCTGATAGTGATAAACTTATCAACTCTGATAGTGGTAAACCTGTCAACGTATCAGATGTCGAACAAGTCAGCCAGAAAGAAAAGGAAGTAAAGGAAGCAATGGAAAAGGAAGCAAAGGAAAGAGAAGCAAAGGAAAAGGAAGCAAAGGAATTAGCAAAGGAAGCAAAGCAAAAGGAAGTAAATGAATTAGCAAAGGTAGCAAAGGAAGCAAAGGAAAAGGAAGCAATGGAAACAAAGAAAAGAGAAGCAACACCAACAGGAAGAAAAGAAATCAACAGTACGGATTTTTTAGTGCACTGAAATATAGAATATAGTAAATATAACGATATTTTTATTAATAATTTTTATCATCATTTTCTTTAAATGTTATAAGATCCATTTGAAGCCGCTACCTCTAAAGGTAAATATTGTGTAATTTATCTTCACGACATATAAATATATTAATATATAATGGACTCGAAGATTAACGAATATTATCATATCTTCAAGTGTCACATCTTGTCCATTGGGAAAATCCTATACATTCCGGAATTGTTCTAGCAACCGGATTATCGGTCATTATTTATACCTCGTATTATTCCTTGATCAGCACTTACTTCGCTTTGATTATCAGTCTTTTGGGTTTGAATTGGATTATCGTGATTGGTAAAAAACAATTCCAAGCTCTATCAAGTACCGAATACACTAATCCATTTGAGTAAGTATTTATTATAGTGAAAAGTATGATTGATTGATTGATATATTAATGTGAATATTTATTTTAACGTGTTATATACAATTTTATTAGAAGCCTTATCGATAAACAAATTTTTGAACGTGCAAAAATTGAAAAATATCTTAATATTTTTGTTGATGGGGTTGAATTTTTGTTACTTGAATATCAAAAGGTTATTTTAGTTGAAGACCCATCGAGAACCTTTAAGGTATGATTTTTTTTTTTGTGTTTTANCACATCTTGTCCATTGGGAAAATCCTATACATTCCGGAATTGTTCTAGCAACCGGATTATCGGTCATTATTTATACCTCGTATTATTCCTTGATCAGCACTTACTTCGCTTTGATTATCAGTCTTTTGGGTTTGAATTGGATTATCGTGATTGGTAAAAAACAATTCCAAGCTCTATCAAGTACCGAATACACTAATCCATTTGAGTAAGTATTTATTATAGTGAAAAGTATGATTGATTGATTGATATATTAATGTGAATATTTATTTTAACGTGTTATATACAATTTTATTAGAAGCCTTATCGATAAACAAATTTTTGAACGTGCAAAAATTGAAAAATATCTTAATATTTTTGTTGATGGGGTTGAATTTTTGTTACTTGAATATCAAAAGGTTATTTTAGTTGAAGACCCATCGAGAACCTTTAAGGTATGATTTTTTTTTTTGTGTTGTAATATTAACTTTAATAACTTTAATAACTTTAATAATAACTAAATTTAGTAAATTTATTAACTTTATTAACTTTATTATCTAATAACCCTTCCATTTAATTTTTTTTGGTTTATTTAGTTTATCGTTTTCTTATACTCTCTATGGACAATCTTAGGGTGGTTTAGTATTCGTACACTCGCGTCAATTGGTAAATTTAAATTATCAATATTCTTTTTTTTTTTTTGAGGGGAGGGAGAGATATTCAAGATCTAATTTTAATATATTTTTATATAGTTCTTGTTCTTGGATTTTCTGTTCCCACGATATATAGACGCAAGCAAGAATTTTTTGATGAAAAATTGAATAAAATGCGTGGCATTTCAAATTCTTATTGTGAACGGTTAGTATTCCTTTCTAAATTTATGAAATAACTTTTATATAAATTAAAATTTTTATTTTCTATCTAATCATTATCATTAATTATCAATTATCAATTATTAATCATTTATACAGTGCTACCGGTCTTCTTAAACAACATACCAAAGGGGTAGTTGAAAAGGGCAGAAATTACGCGGTTACCAAAGGTTGGGCGACAAAAGAAGAATAAGATGGTTATCCTCTGTATGACTTAAAGTTCTTAATTCAAAAGGATTAAGATAAAAAAAAAAGTTTTTATTATTGCAATGATTACAAAAAAAAAATGGTCATATTTGCTTTAGGCTTTGAATGTATATATATATATGTGTATATATATATTACTTACAAGAAATCAAAAAAAAAATATTCTTAAATAAATATATATATATATTGTAAATAATAAATTTTAATGTTGGCTTTCTAATCATGAATAACAAAATTATTATCTTCATTCTTAATATAAGGATAGGAAATAATTTTCAAAGTACATGCATGCGTAGTAGTGTCTTCTAATATTTTGAGCCATTATTACCATTAGACCTTTAACCACTAACCACTAACCACTTTCTTTTGTACTGAAATATAAAAATTTCTTTTAAAATTGTTGCAGATCCTTCATGTTGATTTCTACATTAAAATATCACGATTCTTCATTATTAACTTATTAATGTTCATACATGCAAAAATTAAAATGCAAGTAAAAATACAGGTAAAAAATACAGGTAAAAATACAGGTATCTTTGAGGTTGTATATGCATGTTACATATTGCATAACAACTTTCTTATTTATTAATATTTACAACATATCACGTTTACATAAAAAAACTTTAATGCAAAAATTTTAATAAATAATATAATAATAATAATATATACAAGAAATAGATAAAAAAAAAAAAAAATCCAAAAATAAATGAATAAATAAATAAGTAAAAAAATAAATAAATAACATTATTCCTAAATATAGAAAATAGAAAAAAATAATAAAAAATAATAATAATATATAATTATCGTTGTGACAATATATTTAAAGTGCCCATTCATCATATTTAAAATAAAAAATAAATCTTAGAATAAAAATGTTAATAAAATAAAAAATATTATTTCCAAAATTGAATTAATAATAATGTATTGATATTATGTGTACAATTGTATATAAATTCCTAATAAATAAATTTCTATCTCAGGACAAAAAAAACATTTTATATATTATTAATAATGTTCTTATCATATATTGTATGGTTCCATAAATGTGCGATCCAGCGCGCAAAACAGTCGCGGTCCTCTTACAAAAGTCAAAAGTCAAAAACAGTCAANATAAAAAAAAAAAAAAAAAAAAAAAAAAAAAAATCCAAAAATAAATGAATAAATAAATAAGTAAAAAAATAAATAAATAACATTATTCCTAAATATAGAAAATAGAAAAAAATAATAAAAAATAATAATAATATATAATTATCGTTGTGACAATATATTTAAAGTGCCCATTCATCATATTTAAAATAAAAAATAAATCTTAGAATAAAAATGTTAATAAAATAAAAAATATTATTTCCAAAATTGAATTAATAATAATGTATTGATATTATGTGTACAATTGTATATAAATTCCTAATAAATAAATTTCTATCTCAGGACAAAAAAAACATTTTATATATTATTAATAATGTTCTTATCATATATTGTATGGTTCCATAAATGTGCGATCCAGCGCGCAAAACAGTCGCGGTCCTCTTACAAAAGTCAAAAGTCAAAAACAGTCAAAGGTTTTATAATGTTTATAATGTTAGGCTTGTTCTTGACTCATTAATTGTTCAACAACTGCTTTCATCTTTGGTGGTTCTCTTAATCTATCAACCCCACCACCTTTCGAATATTCCATTTCACTTAATACACGCAACCATGCTGATCCACCTTCGGTTCGTAACTCTTCAATTTTTCGTCTATAATCTTCTCCTGCTGTTTCTAATTCAATACGAGGTAATGGAGGTGATAAAGGTGATGAAGGTGATGATAATTGAGAATTTGACGAAACTTCCGCTGAATTCTTTCGAAATTTAGTTGATTTCTTTTTCTTAATACGTTCTGGATTATTTTCTGCTGCTACTGCTTTTTCAACTTCAACAAGGCGATGCTTTGGCAGGGCAACCTCATGTGAATGTTTATCTTTTTTCTTTTTCTTTCCTGATTTAGAACTAATCGATTTTATTTCCGCCAATTCCGATCCAGCTTCTGTTCCACTATTATTCTCATCTTCTCCATCCAACTTAACAACCCGTTTATGAAATTTGCGACTCTTTTTAGTTCGCAGAACATGTGTAGGTTTATCATCATCTAATTTCCCTGGACTAGTTGAAAGTAAACTTTCACCGCTAATAACAGCTGTAGGAGTCTTTGGAGAAATCATGGATGGTTTATTATTTGTAACCAATTGACGACGTTCATTATAGGTAGGTCCTGTTCCATCTAAAATAATTTCTAAATCGTTATCACGATAAATCTGGAAAATATTAACTCGATAATTTGGCTGTTGTTAAAAAATAAAAATAAAAATAAAAATAAATAAATAAATAAAAAAAAATAAAAAAAAATGTAATTATGTTTTGTTAATTAAAAAATTATTAAAATAAATTTCAATTAACTTAAGTAATTAATTACGTTTACCTGATATTTTGTAAATGGATTACCCTCAACATAAATTTGATTTATTCCCGGTAATTCTGTCATTCTTCCAATTTCATCCCAATCGGTTAATCGATTCTCCCTCACATCTACATATTCTAAAGACCACATTCTTTCTAAACCACATAGATTTTCCACCCGATTATTTCGCAAGTCCAATTTCGTCACATTGGTAAGTACATCGTAAATGCCTGTAACTGACTCTATCATATTATTACTAATGTTCAAATATTGTAAATTATAAAGTTGAGACAAGCCCGCTGGGACAGCAATTAGAAGATTATTTGATAGATCCAAGCTTGTACATTTGGTAATATAGGAAAGTGGTTCATTTGCTACAAAAGTGAGTGAATTATCAGAAAGATTTATTGCTTTCAGGTGTAACCAGATTCTAGGTGGCAAAATACTATCTGGCGTATAATCTACCAAACTATTATTATTATTGTTGTCGTTGTTGTCGTTGTTGTCGTTGTTATCATCATTATTATTATTATTATTATTATTATTCAAAGATTGTTCTTCATTATTTTGATTTTCATTTATATCGGATTTATTGTCTTTTTGTTTTCGTCTTTTTAATCCAGTAACTACTGTATCGACAAATAATTCATAAATATCATCAATTGATCCCTGTTGTAATGATAAATATTCCAATTTTTCTTGTAATATATCCCATCCATCAAACATTTTAGGTGATAATCCATAAATTTCTAAATGTGTCAAATTTTTAAAAAATGTCAAAGATAACATAGAATCAATAGGCCAGTTTTCAGAGCCTTCGATTTTTTTTTGTGTAATAATTGAAAGGTTTAGGCCAGAAAGTTTTGTAAATGCACGATGTATGTTTACAATCTCTAATTTTATTGGAATTTTTTCATTTTTTTGGGCAGCATTATACCATCCTTGCCATCCAGAAAAAAGTGATAATGAAGACATGGCAGATGACATAGAATTAATAGATGTAATTGATGCAGTTTCTAATTGGTCATTTGAATCAATTTCAAGGGTGTCTCCTTCAACTCGTTTGAAATCGACAACGGCTTCAAAGGAACCAACATCAAGACCTAAATCACTAAACCGAGTTAATAAATAATATAAGTGATGAAGATCAAGGGTAATCAAGATATTTTTGCGACAGTCTGAAGAGCTCGGAGGTGAAGTTGGAGTAGTTGATGCTGTCGAAATGGTCGGTTTAAAGTAAGAACTGGTCAACGCTGAAGAAAAAGACCAAATATTTGTCATGGAAAAACTGCCACTATCCGACCTTCTGTGACCAGTTAAGTGTGACGAAGGTGGAGGCGAACTAGTAACCAACATCCGTCGTTCATTAGAACGAATATACTGAGCCAAAGTACGAACATATTGCTCTCCTGTTATTGTAGCCATTGTAACTATTGAATATTATTTTAAATTTATATATTACTATTCTTATGAGAAAAAAAAAAGGTATTTATTAATATAAGGAGAACTAAAAATGAAAATTTTCAACGTATCGGGGAAGAATAAATAAGGATCTTTAATACATGATCGTCGACAGTATGTTCCTTGTGAAAATGTAGGCGTACTTCCGCATGACAAAAACCCCGATAAAGTTGATGCACATGACTAATACTACTATCACGTTCTGTGGATTTTCTAATTCTTATTGGTTAATTTATAGTCAGTGACAATCCAATAAATAAATACAACAAGGCGTGACGGATTTGTTGTTTTGATTTTTGGATTCGGACGTTAGACCTTTACTTTTTACTTTACTTTTTACTTGAATTTTGTGCTTATTATTTTTTAACCTATTTTTAACTTTCTTACTAGAATTACGGAAATGAACTTTCTAAGCACGAAAACTAAAACCATTAAAACATATGGGAGAAAACGAAGAGAACGCGTGGTTCCGGTTTCCTCATTGACCATACCTGCTTTCATTATGGTTTCCTCAAGTAATGTCGAAAGAGACAAACCTCAAAGAAAAAAATTGAAACATAATGCTTCGCCTACTGCAAATTTATATAATACTGAAGTTGACAATACAGAGAATTCGGACAATGAGCTAACCCATAGATGGCGACTCGTGAAGAATTTACCAGCACAAACAACAAATTCCCACGAGTCAACTGAAATGAACAAACAAAAGTCCAATAAAAGAAACGTGTTTGATAAATCACCATCCCCCATTCAACTAAGTAAACTAAGTAATTACATTATTCTTTCATATACCTTTAAAAAACAAAGAAACTTTTACTCACCATTAAAAAATTCGAATATGCAGAGAAACCGAAAATTATGACGAAATCCAAATTTATTCGGGATCAAGAGACAAAAGTCTTTAAATCAATAGATACTTCCAATATTTTTAATACTTCCAATACTTTTAATAATTACGCGACAAGATTGACTAGTACTTTCGGGGCAGAGTTGACTAATACTTCCAAGACAATATTAATTAACACATTACAAGATGAATTGGAAGTGCTTTTGAATTCGTGTAAGCAAAAGCAAATTTATACTTTTGATGAATATATTAGAGTCAAGTAAGTAATTTTTTGATAATGTACTCGAAAGAAATATGCGATTTATCGATTTATTATTAAATTTAATTAATTTAAATATTATTAAAATAATGATTCAATAATATTTAGAGCAATTAAAAACGTCTTGAAACTAGGGGAGGCGACATATTCAGAAGTATTTACGGCCATCACGTCTAAATTTACTTTGAATAGAAAAATAAAATGTGTATTTAAAATAATACCTTTTGGAAAGGGAAATCAATGCAAAATCAATGACATCATACAAGAAGTTAAAATGACTTCTCAATTAGGAAGTCGAACTTCCAGTCTTGATGTCCCATTAGCGACCAGCTTCATAACATTATATAGGTATGAAGATATTTTATTCAAAAAATTTTTACTATTTCATAAAATATTCATAATTTCTTTAAAGTGTTGCCGTTTGCCGTGGAAGATATCCCGAATCATTACTCAAGGAATGGGATCGGTGGAATTCAATATATAAGTCCGAAAATAGCCGTCCAGGTATAATTGTATACTTACAAGCTTAGAATTAATATAATAATAATAATAATAATAATAATAATAAATATTTTAGATTACTTTGACGAAACTCAATTATATATTGTTTTTGTTGAAGGAAATGGCGGTCTTGCCCTCGAGACAGCTGAATTGAAGAATTGGACCCAGGCGTGGAGCCTTCTTTCGCAAGTCGGCTGGGGCTTATCTCAAGCCGAATATGTAAGTTTTTATATGTAAATAATTATGTAATTCATTCTAACATTTTCTTTATATTGATATTTAATAGAACTTGAAATTTGAAGTAAGTTTAGATTGAGATATAAAATATAATCAAATAATCAATGCAATGCAAGAAATAATTTATTAATCAATTTCTTTCTATAGCATCGTGACCTCCACTGGGGAAACGTTACGTTCAAATCAACAAGGTTGACAACATTCACGTACGATATTCCATCAATAAATATAAAAGCCGAAGTTCCTACATTTGGAATTCGCGCATACATAATTGATTTTACATTTTCAAGAATGGAGCGTGGTATGTAATAAAATAGTAAAATAATATAACGAAATTCATTTCAGAATACTAATTAGAAATGATATTAAAATTCATTAGATAATGAAATAATACATGTTGATATATTAGATGAAGATATTTTTAAAGGAGAAGGTGATTATCAATATGATATCTATCGAATGATGAGGGAGGAGACGAAAAATGATTGGAAATCCTTTAAGCCGAAGACCAATCTATTTGTAGGTTTTATTTTATTATATTTTATTATATTTGTTAATTATTAAATATATCGATACATATTTAGTGGCTCCATTATTTGGCCGACAAGTTATTAACGTCGAAAGATTTACCAAAGGTCAAAAAGGACCATGACGAATATAAATATTATTACGCCATTCTTGAGTTTAAAAAACGGGCACTCAAAAGTGGAAGGTACAATAGTGCCTTAGAAGCCATGAAAGATAACTTTTGGGGATTATAATTTTAGAATATTCAAATTGCATAAATTATATTTAAATTTTTTTTCAATTCTCAAATTTCTAGCATATTCAAATTATGTAAATTGCACAATTGTAAATAAAAATAAAATAAAATAAACAATCTATTTTCCTTGTTATTTTCCTTTGTTTACATAATTAATTGAGATTCCCAAAAAAAGGCAAAAAAAATTTTTAAGACGTCACACACGAGGATGTGACTATGCCTTAAATTGGTTGATGGAGGATGAACCCCAATTCCGTCCTTATCTAGGGGATTGCCAACTATCTCTCCTTTCTTATCAACACAATAGTATTATAACAGTAAAATACTTATATATACCAATTTATAAATATTAATAAAAATTATGGGATGTGATTAGTCACATGAATTATATAAATAATCCTCTGCTATCATTTTTTTTTTCAATAAAACCCTCCTTTTTTTCCTGCTTTGCCAAAGCATTCATTCTCCGCGTAATTTTTTTCCTTTATAAACTCCGAATGCAATTACTTACCCTTTCACTCCATTCTTTAACCTTAGCCGCTCTGGGAGCGACTATTTATTTATATTATTATACTGCTTTTTGTGGATGGAAATGGAAAGGTGAGTTATTAAAGATGAGAAAATAAAATAAAAAAATAAAAATTTTTCATGAAGATAAACATAATAATTATTTAATTAAGATTCTGAGACACGGATGCTTTTCTTGGCTGATCCACAAATTGAAGGGGATTCAAAAGTAAGAAAACAAGGAATAAGAGGTTTGTACATTATTTCATTTTCGAAGGAATTGATATAATTTATATAATAATAATTATTACCATTAAAATTGCAATTACAATTACAATTATACACTTGGAAATAAACAGGCGAAATTGACTTGATCGCCAATGACATTTTTATTCGACATGTATATACATCATTCGTATCTCCGTATTCATTATTTACACAAAAACCGACACATTCAATAATACTTGGTGATTTATTTTCAAGTCAATGGATTAATGATCAAGAATTTGAGAGAAGGGTAAAGAGATATAAATGGATATTTGGTGATCCTAGAGGGGTACGATATGTTTGTGATTTTCTTCATGTGATTTCATATGATTGGTCTTTTTTTATATACAATATTTAATATTTATTCAATTTGATAGGAATATAAACATGAATTTATAAATTTAACAGGGAATCATGACATTGGGTATAATAGAGATATAACAAAACATAGGGCGGATAGGTGGGAAAAGGAATTTGGTAAAATGAGTTTTAATAGAAGGATTCCTTCTAAAGAACAAATCTTGTCGACCAACAACATAGATGAAGATAACAAGAAATATCATAGATTAGCCGTTATAAATTCTATGAATATAGATGGTCCAGCCTGGGATGAAGTAATGTAATTTATTGTTATTATTATTGTTGTCATTTATTATTGTCATTTATATTAATTCAATATTGCCTCCTTCTTTTTGTTCTTCTCTTCTTAATTATTATTAATTATTATTAATTAATAATAATAATTACTGATTATTAGCAATTGCGTTACAAAACATGGTCCTTTCTTGATGAATTAGCAGAAGAACGTGAACAAGAGAATTATCAAACACCATTAATTTTATTAATGCATATACCAATATTTAAAAAAGAAGGATTATGTGTTGATGGTCCAATGACTGTAGTAGATGAGTAAGTTTTATAGTTTAATTATTAATTCTAAATGTTAATATTAATTCTAATGTTAATATTAATTCTAATGTTAATATTAATTCTAATATTAATATTAATTCTAATGTTAATTTTAATGTTAGTGTTAATTTAATATTAATATTAATTTTAATGTTTATTAATTCTAATGTTTATTAATTAATTTTAATGTTTATTAATTCTAATGTATAGTTTTAATATTTCTTTTGTAGGCATAAATTCATTATAGAACAAAATCATCTATCATATAATGCATCAAAATTCATTCTTACTAAACTCAAGCCTAAATTTATATTTGCAGGACATGATCATGAAGGATGTGATATTACACATGTTATACATATGAATGATGATGGGGAATATTCTTTGAAAGCTTATAGGACTTTTGATTTCGAAGCAAGAAAAAAAGAATTTGATTATTCGGATGGTGACAAGACATGGATTATTAGAGAAATTACTGTTAGATCAGTTATGGGTGAATTTGGAGGAAATGCTGGATTATTTGAGATTCATAAAAAAACAAAAGATGATGGAAATGAAGGTAATTATTTTTTATTTACTATCATTTATCTATTCATTTATTTTATCTATCTATTTATTAATTTCTTTATCTATTATTTATTTTATTTATTTTATTTACTTATTTATTTATTTAGAATTTGAATATAATTATTCATCATGTCCATTTGTAATTAATCATATACCTTGGGTTATAATTATAACAGATATAATTTTATTGTTAGGATTTGTTATTTATAAATTATTCTGGGTGGATATTGTGAAAATTTTTTACAAACTAAAAACTTTTATTTATAATCATTATTATTATCAACAATTAGATCAAAAACAAAAATCACAATCAAAAAGTAAGATAACGAGAAGAAATAGTAAAAATAATTTTAGATTTAATACAAAAAATATATGTTATATGTAAAAAATTGATTTTCTTGTACTAAAATAACATTTATCTTCCTTTAAATTTATGTTTACTTTTGATAATATATAAATATAAATATAAAATATATAGATACATATAAAATAAATATAAAAATACATATAAAAAAATACATATAAAATATATGCAATAAAATTAAAATTATGTGTAAAAAATATGCAATAAAATTATGCATAAAATTAAAACTGTGTATAAACTTTGCATAAATTATAATCTTTGTAATCTTTGTTCTAATAAATTATTTAAATAAAATATTTTATCTTTGTTCTGGTGATTATTTAAATAAGAATATTTTATCTATGTTCTAGTAATGAATTTTATATTATCAAAAAAGAAGATGTCTTTCAGCAGATAATTTTTAATTTATTTAAAATGTATAAATAAAAGATATATATATATATTTGGCATTTATGACAACTTTCTAGAATGAGTTACAGTAGATTATATAATAATTAAAACCTTTTTTTTTTGAAAAAAAAAAATGGGCTTTATTCTTGAAAAACACAAAGTTGCTTTTTTTTGATTTTGTTTGGATTAATTCAATTAATTCACTTTGTTTTCTATTCGTTCTATTCGTTCTATTCGTTCTATTTCCGCTTAAAAAAGAAGGTATCCAGAGATATCCTTGCTTTGTAAATTTTCATTTCCATATTTATATATATATATTAAATAAAGATTATATTGTTATACTTTTATATTTCATTATTTTTATTTTTAAATATTATATTTATAAAAATAATATTTTATTATAATATTTTATTATAATATTTCTTATACATCACAGGTAAAGTAAGAAAAAAAGGAATTGTACGTCTATAAAAAAAAAATCCTGTAAATATTTCGCCTTTTTGCATTTGATATAACCTTATATGTATTGTATATTACACTTATTACACTAAAATTACAGTAAATTACACACACATATATAATATAAAATAAAAGATTAAAATATAAAAATTAAGTTAGAGTGAAAATCTATCAATAGAAATAAATATATTTTAATGCAATTCTTTACTTCTCTTTACTTTACTTTTTATTATTTTTATTACAAATCATAAGTTAATCATCTCCCCAAAAACTGATTAAAATGATTAAATTGATTAAAATTGATTAAAAAATCATCACTCCCTTCATTTTATTATTATTTATTTTATTATTATTTTATTATTATATTTTATTTTATTCTATTCTATTCTAATTCTACTTTCATTATTTCATTCTATTTTTTTTCATTCATTATTCTCATTCCGATTAAATAACTAATTTATTTTATAAATTTATATAATTTATTATATATTATTTCTATTCCATTCTATTTATTCTATTCTATTCTATTTATTCTATTCGATTACATATTATTTATACTATTTAATACTATCTATTATATACTATTTATACTATTTATACTAATTTTATTATATACTTTAACTATTGTATTTTATATTATTGAATATTATTAATGTATTTATATGTTGACTATAAAACTCTTGTCTAGAATTGGATGTTATAAAAACCCAGAATCCTTTTCGTCCAATTTGTTGCCCCTTTGTCCCTTTTTTGTTCAAGTCAACTATTTGAACTTCATCAAATAAAAATATTTCATTTTCCTTTCTTCCACTAAATGTTTTCTTCGCTATTATTTTTCTTATTTTAACCTCGTGTATATTCTTAAAGATTGTGATTCGGGAAATCGAGATTTTCTGCTCTAAAAGAAGTTATTCAAGAAACGTGGGACATCTTCTTATAAGGTAGTGTTTACTGTGATATTATGTGATACTGTTAATTAAACTTTCTTTTTCGCTTTCGGTTCTTTTCTTTTTTTGTCTCTCTTTTCGTGCTAAAATTAATTAATTCTAAAATTAACTGCAATAATTAAAATTCTGTAATATTTAAATTCTGTTAATTAATTTTATCAATTCTGTTTAATTCCGTTTAATTCTATTTAATTCTGTTTAATTCCGTTTTAATTCTGTTAATTAATACTATTAATTCTATTAATTCTGTAATTAACTGTAATAATTAATTCTGTAATTAATCTGTAATTAATTTTCTATTTGATTTATTTTACTGAATTTTTTTAAACTTGTGAATTTCGCGTTTTAATTTTTCCCATTCTTTATAATTATCCAATGCACGCATTATTTCTTTATTAATCAAACAATTACAATATTTCTACTTTTCCATAATCCTATTATTATCCATATTTTTATTATTATTATTATTATTATTATTATTATTATTATTGTTATTATTATTATTATTATTATTATTACTTTATTATTACTTTATTATTATTATTATTATTATTATTACTTTATTATTACTTTATTATTATTACTTTATTATTTGCTCAATTATTTACTCAAATTATTTATTTATTTACAAACAAATTTCCGAACATCCTGAGCATCCAAAATTTATTTTATTATTTTTTTTTACAAAACTTATTAATCATAGTAATCACATCGTAATATCATAATTATAATGCACATCATTAGTACACTTAACTTCCTCACGCATATATCGCATATATCGCATTTATCCTTCGATATTCCCCCAATTTCCTGTTTTGATCTTTGTAAATTTCCCTCCAAAAAAATTTTTTTTATCATTTTTTTTAACCTCTCTCTTTAATATTAAAAACCCCATATTTACTTATATCACTCATATTTACTTATATTTACATTTCCTTATATTTACATTTATTTACATTTATTTACATTTATTACGTACCCTTTTGTCTTTTTTTCCCGCAGCATTTATTCATTCATATTATCAATATTATCGTCATTTATTAATCATTTAATTTCCATTTTTACTCATTTATATACATGCATTGTATTACATTAATTGTGAAATTTTTTATTCTCATAAACACGTGATATGATGCAATATTTCTCACCTATTTACAAAGGGGCAAATTAGTAATTGTCATCATCTCATTTCCTTTTTTTTCTCACTTCTTACTTTTTTTTACGCATACAGACTACGCAAAAAGGTTACTATAGTTTCACTCACTACCAAGTTAGATACCTGTCAAAAAAAATACTCTGTCCAAAAAAAAAAAGTTTACTTATCTACTTTTGAATGCACGCCCCAGATATGAGCAGTCTGGCAAGTAATAATAATAGTCCAAATAATCCTAATAACCAACGAAAGCAGAGTAACGCTTCAGGTCTTAGCACTATGTCGGATGAGTTAACTCCTCGAGGTGCTAAGCGTGAATTAGAAGACGACGACGAACTCGACTCCGAAACCGAGGAAGCTACACCTAAAAGCGAAAAACGTGCCGGACGTCGTAAAATAAAAATTGAATATATCGATGACAAAAGTAGACGTCATATCACTTTTAGCAAACGAAAGGCTGGAATAATGAAGAAGGTAAATTATTATTTTTTTTTTATTGTTTGCTTTTAACCTTTTTTTTTAAAGGTTAGATATGTTTCGTGTAAATGTGCATATTATTGTCACCCTTGCCATATTTGTCTTTCTGTTTAAATTAAAATTTCCTCTTTCGTTCAACGAGCCCAAAAGAGGCATACAAACAAAAGACTATCAATCAACATTAATTTTATCCTCATAAATTAATATCCATATACATACAGGCATACGAACTTAGTACCTTGACAGGAACACAAGTTCTACTTTTAGTGGTATCTGAAACTGGTCTGGTGTATACTTTTACCACTCCAAAACTTCAACCTCTCGTTACCAAACCTGAAGGGAAAAACCTTATTCAAGCTTGTTTGAACGCTCCCGATACTCCTTCTGGACAAGAGTCACCTAATACGGTATATATGAAACATATTATTTCACCTGATACTGTTCGCTCAAAACAGCAACAGTCATAATCTATCACCGAATTTCTTTCTTTTGTTTTTTTTTTTTCTTCGTTTTTATTTCATGTAAAATGTTTTAATTAATAAAGCCAACTAGGCCTCTCTTGAATAATAATAATAATAATAATTAAAACAATTTTTTTTTGTTTTATTATTGTCTTTGGTCTCCTTACATATACGTATTATACTGTATCTCTATTTTTTTAGGCACGTACTGCGCAAAGTACCCCCGGCTACGGTAACAACGATAATTCACCATCCGTAGAAAACAATAATAATAACAACAATGATGTATATGATAATGATAGAAAGGTATTATTTTCTCTCTTTATTAAATAATAATTAATTATTTTTTATTATTATTATTATTTTTTCACTTTCATCATTTCATACATCTCATATATATCTCATCTTATTTAAAACATTTAAAATATTATCTCATTTATCTCATCTCATTTACCTCATCTCATTTACCTCATCATCCATCTCATTTACCTCATCATCCATCTCTCATTTACCTCATCCATCTCATTTACCTCATCTCATTTATTTCATTTGTTTCATTTATTTATCTCATAAAGCCTCAAACGTCCGGAAACCAGATGTCACAACCACAGCCTCCTTATACCACTCTTGGTCTGAGCCCCTATAATCAATATAGTGGAATTGCTAATGGTATGGCATTGAGTACGGGTGGAATTGCAGCTCCACAATATATGTCACCTGGTTATCAGCAATATAACCAACAGGCTCATTTGAATCAATATGCAACACCGAATAATGCTTATATGCAACCAGCCACAACAGGTTATTGGCAACCTTCGAATACTACTACGAACGGTAACAAGGTTCCACAATATCCAAACCAATCACCCGAAAAGAAATAAAGATAATTGTTTTGTATGGAAGAGTCATTTCGACATCAACGAAGGCTCTAAGAAATCAAAGTTTATAATTATATCCGGGTTACTTGTTCATATACATATCGTTTTTGTGTTAAACTTATCTTCAAATTATTCATCTCATTTGATATGTGATGATGATTGTTAATATTTACTAAAAAGGTGCTTCAACAAAAATATTTCATTATTGTATCATTTCCTTCTTTTTTATTCCCTTTCGATGATGTACAAAAAAAAAAAAAAGAGAGAAAAATCTTTAATAAATTCATCGATTGGTTGTTAATATGTTATTTTCCTTTATATTACCCTGTGAATTTATACATAATTACTTTCATTATTTCGTTATAACTTTATTCTTCCTTTTCCATCTACCATTCCTTTTTTTTGAAAAAAAAAAATACTTAGTATAAAAACTTAAATTTATTCAGATTTATCGATATTTTTTTTTTTTAAAGAAACCTCATCACCGATTTTATTTTTATGTCAACGTATGTACGCACCGAAAAAAAAAATTTATTTCTTGTAGACAAGGAACACCTGGACGTTCTTTTTTATATATATAATATTTGCACCATCCACTATTACAATTATCATTACTTATTTTATTTAGTCAAGAGGGTGACATATAGTCATATAGTCGAATTTTTCTCGATTTATTATTTTGTCATCAGAAAATATACTGTATATAGAAGAGAATCTCTCGTAAATTGAGTAAATTTTTTTTTGATTTTTTAATTATTTAGACTCCATATATAATAATTGAAGTAACAAATTCCAAAGATATAAATTAAATGAGTCTAGATTTTTTATGTTCAGGTTTTTTTTTTTGGTATATAATATACTTTTAATTGTTTTTGATCATTAAATATAAATCAATAAATTGGATTATTTTATATTTTGCATTCTTATCTATTCTTCGAACGAATTATAAATCTATTTATTTTAAAATCTGAATCAATTAATTAAATTAAATTAAATTAAATTAATTAAATTAATTAATATCAAAATTTCAAAAGTAACCCAANCCGAAAAAAAAAATTTATTTCTTGTAGACAAGGAACACCTGGACGTTCTTTTTTATATATATAATATTTGCACCATCCACTATTACAATTATCATTACTTATTTTATTTAGTCAAGAGGGTGACATATAGTCATATAGTCGAATTTTTCTCGATTTATTATTTTGTCATCAGAAAATATACTGTATATAGAAGAGAATCTCTCGTAAATTGAGTAAATTTTTTTTTGATTTTTTAATTATTTAGACTCCATATATAATAATTGAAGTAACAAATTCCAAAGATATAAATTAAATGAGTCTAGATTTTTTATGTTCAGGTTTTTTTTTTTGGTATATAATATACTTTTAATTGTTTTTGATCATTAAATATAAATCAATAAATTGGATTATTTTATATTTTGCATTCTTATCTATTCTTCGAACGAATTATAAATCTATTTATTTTAAAATCTGAATCAATTAATTAAATTAAATTAAATTAAATTAATTAAATTAATTAATATCAAAATTTCAAAAGTAACCCAATTTTTTATTAAAACCAAAAAAGGACAAAACGTTATCAATCAGTGAAATTTTTTTTTTCGACAATTTTTTCAGACATGATTTATAAAAGGACATTTAAGACATTTAAGGGAACAAGATACTTAGCAAAAATAATTATGCTTTATTGGCAATTAAATACTTTTTCACGCGTATCTAATTTTAATTATGCAATAAGAAAGTGTAATTCCAAAGAATTAAATAAAGGAACATTTGTAGCTAAAAATTTATTTGTCAATTGGCAATTAACACGCACTATTGAAAATTCATTTTATTCTTTAATACGAAATAACAGTACAAATAACGGTAAAAATAACAATATAAATAATAGTAACAGTACTGAATCTAATGAAAAAAATATAGATCCTCCAATAGATAAAGTAGATAAAGTAGATAAAGTAGATAAAGTGGATAAAGTAGGTAAAGTGGATAAAGTAGATAAAGTGGATAAAGTAGATATAGATAATGAAGATATAGTAAATCAAGATATAGAAAATCAAGATTATAATATCGAAGAAATAGAAGAGTCTCATAGTTCATCATGGACCAAATCTTTTCGTAATGTATTACAAACTTCTACAGATATTAATAAAATATGGAATGAATATAAGTCACTTGTAAAAAATGGGAATTTGAAAGGTACTGATAAAAAATTTATTAATAGATTGCTTCATTCAATCAAGGAATTTGATAAGAATCGGTTTAATCGTTTAGAAAAAGTTCTTACAATTTATAATGACATGAAAAAAGAAAATATGATAATAGGACAAACAATTCGTAATTATCTGATTGAATCATATTTAGAAAATAATTATTTAAGTAAAGCAAGAGTAATTTTTAATGAAATTCAAGATATGAAAGGTCCATTAGGTGTACCATTTTCCACTTGTCCTTATCGTATTGCTTGTCATATGATGATGAAAGCTTGTGGAAAACAATCAAAACAATCAAAGCAATCAAATCAATTAAATCAATTAAATCAATTAAATCAATTAAATCAATTAAACCAATTAAACCATGGAGATGGAGGAAATGATCTTTCAGATGTTATTGAAATATTCTCTTTAATGCATCAAAAACAAATAGAACCTAATGGAGAAACAAAAATTATTTTGACAGATATCTTCAAATTTCATATTGATCATGTAATAGCAATTCAATGGTTTAATGAATTAATGGAAAAGAAACTTGTAAATTCAGAGATTGTGAAAGAAATAGTACTTGAATTATTAAGAAGAGATAAATTTAATGAAGCCATTAAAATATATGAAAAAATGAGATCACTTGATATGATTCCAGTTTCTTATATTTATAATTCATTAATTCATAATCTTGGAAAACAAGAAAACATTGATAAAGCATTGGAATTAGCTAAAGAAATGGAATCATTAAAAATACCTTTTGATACAGTAACATATAATGTATTAATTAAAACTTATGGTCTTGCAGAAAATCATGAAAAGACAAAACAACTTTTTGAAGAAATGCTTTCAAAAAGTGAAACTAAACCAAATATTAGAACATTTAAAGTTATATTAAGTACATATGCGAAATTAGGAAAAGTTAATTCTGCACTTCGAGCATTACAGAAAATGAGTACACTTGGATTAAAACCTGAAGCAACTATTTATACTGCATTAATTGAACTTTTTGCTAAAGTAAATGATACAAAATCTATGGAAAGAGTTTTTAGTAATATGATAACAGATAGAATTAATCCTCTTGATATAACTTATAATATATTACTTTTTGGTTATTGTCGTGAAAATGATATTTATAAGGCATTTCAAATTTGTCGTATATTAATTACATCGGGTATAGAACCAGATGTTCGAATATATAATGCTTTAATTTCACTTCTTGCTGAAAGAAAAGATCCAACTAGTTCATTAATGTTATTTAATGAGATGCGTGTTTATGGTATTAAACCTGATGTATACACATTTACAAATTTAATACATTCATATACTAAAGGTGATGATATACGTAAAGCAGAAGAAATTTTTGTGGATATGGAAATTGCAGGAATAAAACCAAAAACTTTCACTTATAACGTTTTATTAAATGCTTATGTAGAAAAGTTAGATATGAAACGTGCACAAAATTTATATAATGAAATGTTAGAATCTTTAATACTTCCTGACCTTTATACATTTTGTTGTTTAATAGATGGATTTTGTAAAATAAGACAATTATCAATTGCTACATCAATTTTTAAACATATGCAAAATAATTATAAATTAGATCCCGATGCACATATTTACACAGTACTTATACATCATTATTTACAACAAGGTGATTTTAAGATAGCGAAGACACTTTATGAAACCATGATTAAAAATCGTATAAAACCTACATATGTAACTTATGCGGTATTAATTCATGGACATTCTCGATATGGAGATTTAGAATTCGCTAGAAGACTTATCACTGAATTAATTAATCAAAATAAATCTTCGGATGAAAATTGGGGAGAAAAAAATGAAATACCTCCAACAATATTCACACCTCTCATGGACGCATATGCAAAATTAGGACAAATTGATGCAGCAAGAGCAATATTTGATGAAATGACAACATTAGGAATTTCTCATAATGCATACGCTTATGTTATTCTTATGGATGCATATCGTCGTATTCGTAATTATGAAGCTGTATGGCAATTATGGAAAAGTTTACGTGAAAATGCAGAATTAACAACATCTCATTTAACATTAAAAGAATGGGTTGAATTACATGTAGCAAGACCTGATCCTATACTTATAACATTACCCTTACAAGGATTACAAGGAGAACAAAAAAAAATGAAAACAAATGAATCTCAAAAGGATTTGGATTTTTCAAAATCATTATTATTCACTACTTTTGATTCTCCATTAAGTTCATTAGTAAAACCATTACCTCCACCTCATCATGCGGTTTCTGTTGTGATTGATGCTCTATCAGAAATTGAAAGATATGATTTAATTCAAGAAGAATGGGAAAAACTTAGACAGGAAGGTTTTGAATTTGATTCTCATAATTTAAATCATTATTCACAAAGTTTTATATTATCCGGTAAAATCAAAGAAGCTTGTTCTATTATAGAAAAAAATTTGATGGAAGGATGGTATCAACAATTAGAAATATGGAAACATTTTGATCGTAAACAATCTATGGTATCAGTTAAAGAACAAAAAAGACTTTTAAGTCTTATTGATAAATTTCCACATCAAAAAACATTATTAATGTTAGCTGATGCAATGGAAAAAATGAAAAATCAGGATTGGTTAAAAATGCACGATGTAACAAAAACTCCAGCAGCTATAGTATTGGTAAATGAAGTTGAAGAAGAATTTCCGGAGGTTACTTTTGCAGCTAAAGAAATAGCAAAATCTTGGAAAACTTCTTGGAAAAGAGCTGATTATAAACATTTAGATCGAGAAAAATTTATATTAAACAAATAAAACAAATGTATAATTAATTAATTTAATTAATTTTATTAATTTATTTCATCATTTTTTTAATCTTAATCTTTATCATAATCATAAGAATTTTTTTTAAAATAATTGATCACAGTCACCGTTTATAGTTATAGTCAAAGGAAAATTATGATTTGCAGATCAGTATAAAATTGGCAAAAAATTTTTGTTCAAGTTCACTTTTTTTTTTTATTTTTTTTATTTTCGAGAAGGTAAGATCTGATATATCTGATATATAAAAAATTTATTATAAAGTCATCCACGGCCCTATCGAAGCTCTTAGGATCTTGAAATTTACATTCTTAGAGTCAGTCTGTGGCCAAAACTTAAAAGCAGTCTCCTCTTCGGTCGTTGAAAATAAGCGATATTTTAACTAGTTTACAACATTACCCAGAAGAGATACATTACGTATATAAAATTTCCCGAGTTTTAATATTAACTTATACAATATATACCATTTTTTATTTCTTTATGTTTAAAAATAGGAAGATATATGTCATTTGTTCAACCATGGTACCTTCGGTTTCATGCCGGTCATTTGAGAACAAAACGCCCTGAAGCTAAATTCATCTCCCGATTTTACTCCAGTGGTTTTGATAATATTAAATCCAATGTAAATAGCTCAAAAAAATTGCTCAAAAATTGCTTTTTTTGATGATTGTAAATATTATTAATTTTTCTAAATAAATAAATAAAATTATATATCATATTATATCATATTATATTATAAGAAATTCCAATGTTATATTTCAAATTTAACGGAACCACTAACGAACATAGCATTTGAAGAGTGGTACAGTTGTAATATATCTTGAATTTTATTTTATTTTATTTAAAAAAAATCAACATGAACACAATTTATTTAAATAAAAAAATATATATATATATTAATAAATATTTTGTTATGATTTAAGTAAAGGTTATTTAGAGATACAGATCCCTCAATTGTTATTCTTTTCTTATGGAGAAATAGTTCTTGTGTAGTAATTGGGAGAAACCAGGTATACATCACAATAATAAATAAAAATCTGGATGATATTCTTAAATTAAAATGATTATTGAATAAATATTTAATTGTATTTATGATTTAGAATCCTTGGAAAGAATGTAATATTCATCTTCTCCAAAAAAAAAAAATTCCTATTATTAGAAGAAAAAGTGGAGGTGGAACTGTTTTTCAAGTAATTTCATTTAATGTTTGGCTTTGCTTTCTGACTTACAGCTTTGGAGGAAAATCATCGTATCACACATCCATCTATCTTAACGTAACAGGATCTCTATAACTCCAATTACACCTTAATTACGCCACGTCAAAATTTTACTCGAAAATACGCAGCAGAATTAGTGGCTAATACTTTAAAAAAAAGATTTGATATAAATGATGCCCACGTTAATAAGCGTTATGATATTGAGATCGAAGGGCGTAAAATATCCTTTTTCCGTAAATATTATATTGATTAGCATCTTATATATCATAATAATTCCTTAATTTATTTATTTTTATACGTCTCTGGATCTGCATTCAAATTAATTAAGTCAAGAGCTTACCATCATGGTACGATGCTCATCGATACAGATTTAAATCAAATTAAGGAGTACTTGAAAGTTAAAAAGGTAAGTTATATAATTTCAAAATATATATAATATATATATATATATAATTTATATAATTTATTAATGTCATACCACGTTCGTGTATTTAGGATAATTTAATCTCTAAAGGAGTAAAATCTGTTCCATCGCCCGTAGTGAATCTTCGAAAATATTCTTCTACTGTAAATCATTATTCTTTTTGTAATGCTGTCTGGGAAGAATTTAAAGAATCTTATAATGATCCCATTTGCAAAGAACGTATAGATGAAATACATGTAAATTTGAAAGAAATTAGGAATTTTATTCTTGAATTCAGCTTGAGTATATACTAAAATATAATAAATACACAGCCTATTTACGTTGATGAAAATATGATTGCTGAAATTCCAAAAATTACTAAGTATCGCGAAGAACTTGAGGTAAATCTAAAGAAATCATTTTTAAGCATTATCAATTTTATAGAATTTAAAATTAATAATTTGAATCTATGTGTATTTATTTATTTATTTAGTCTTGGAATTGGACTTTAGGTCAAACTCCAGAATTTACCAACGAGTTTGAAAAAAATTTTGCATGGGGTCATGTGGTATTTATTTATTTTATTTATATATATATATGACATGAATCCTTTAAATGATAATATTTACATCCGCAGAAAGCATTTTTCGAATCTAAAAATGGAATAATAACAAAAGTCTCTTTAACTGCATCAAATGTGTCAAATGTGGAATATAAAAACTTGGTGACACTTTTGGAGAATTCCTTGAAAGGTATTATATAAATTATATAAATAATAGTTTATTTTCATCTTGAAAATCTTGATCTTAACGATATTCTACTTAAATAATTAGGAAATAAATATGATGTACCTCAAGTTATATTTAATAATATAATTACTTCAAATAACGAACATCATAAAATAATCAAAGATTTAGGCGATTGGATAATAGAATCTTTATAACGATTTATTTTTATTTTTCTTCTATATTCATGTGATAATATGTGAGTTAGATTATTATAAAAACAGGTAAGTTAATTATTAATATTTCTAGTTTGGAAATATTTTTCATTATGATGTTTAAATTTAAAGAAATATGTTAGACTTCTGAAAATTCAAAATTGAAGATAGAACTATACTGAATAACAATTGAACAATAAAAATAATTTTGAATTTATTTTTTAAATTTACTAATATAATTTACCCTTTCTTCTTTTCTTTTTTTTTTAATCTTGATTCTTACAATTTTACAAGAGCTTTATCTTTTATCTCTATTGTAACATCCTTTCAGGTATTTAACTTGTTTCTTGTTGTTTTTCTTTCAGAAGTTTTCGTTGTCTCTTTTTCAATCTTTTTTCTTGCATATGCTGCTCTTTATTTACGGGAGCAGTTGTTTTAAGTTGTTTAATTTTAGTGGGAAAATATTCAATAGATTTTACTTGCTTTGTTAACATTTCAGGAATTTGGTTTTGGATAGTAGACGATGAAGGATCATCTACTATTTGTTCCTCTTCACTTTTTCTTTTCTTTGAAATTTCTTGTTCTAAGGGCAGCATTAACCATGAAGCAGCAACTGGCTTCACTCTATCTTGAACCAGTTTGTGAATGTCGTCAAATGCAGGCGATCTTTTCTGTGGGAATAATAATATATATTATATCAATAATATATATTAAAAAATAACACATCAATAATACATATCAATAAAATATATATATATATATATCAGATTTTCATTTTCTTGGTTTACCTTTATGCCTAAAGTCCTTATTTTATTGATTCCAGTATATTTCTCAAGTACTTTAGAAGAATTTATTGGTAATAGTACAAGTAATACATGGGCTATACTTGTCATAATAGGGAAATGGGAAACCAAATTTGGTGTTGATAAATCAGCTTTACATACAAAAACCATTCTCAAAGTTTCTCTTTGTTGTTGATTAGACTCTTTTAATGATCTATTGGAAATAAGTGTATTTCTATGATATCTTTGCTGAAAGTATGATACGATATCAGAATTAAAAGGTTGTTCAAGATGTTTTGTTACTTCATTGATTCCCACGACAAAACCGAACTGAGTTGCTAGACTATCTGGTTTAGATATTGATTCAGGTGATTTTTCATTTTTTTCACTTTTCAAATGAGAATCGAGATCAATATCCATGATGGACTTTTTATCTTCATTTTTTTTCTTATGTCGATTTTTATTTCCATTTTTATTTTCATTTTTATTTTCATTTTTATTTTCATTTTCATTTTCATTTCCACCCATGGTTGAAAAAACTCTAGTAATGAATAATATTCATAATATTCTATAAGAATCTTTTGTGAATGCGATAATTACATTTCAAGTAATTGCAAATTATTTACTTGCAAAGTTCTTCAAATATAAGTTGCTGGTCCTCTGAGGATATCACAGGCCTAAAACGTAAAGAAAAATAATTATTAGCATTCCAATTCTTCTTAAAAAAATATCGCGTTCTATATCATACTTGCCATTTTACAGTGAAAGGTGAATCTAAAACAGTTTTAAAAACGATTTTACGTTTTTGTTCTGAATCCCGAATAGTATTTGCAGTATGTACATTCGCTGTGGAATTGTTATGCCCACTTCGTTTTCCCTTGTTTTTCGATGACATCGTCAAAGTCTTCGAAATTTCTATATTAGATCAGATTATAAATGCGAAAAAATTAATCATATGACTATTTTGATAGATCAAATTTTTGCATTTACAAACAATGCGCAAGCCTGTTGAAAGTTTTGGTAGGGCCTTAATACGCATGTCATGGACCAAAAAAAATCTTTATATAATGCATAGTAGAGGTTCTCGTCCACCACGTTTGCAAAACCGTTCTCTCTTTCAACAAAAATGGCAAGCAAAAAAGGACACCAGAGCTTATCACGGTGCACAACTTAACGAACGACAGTTTCGTCGTCTATTTGAACCTCGTTTACCCACTACCAATATTCGAATTACTCGTGATAAAGCTATTACAGAAGGTAAACATCCACACGTTTCAGTTTTAACATACGCGTGTTTAGAGAGGCGATTGGATTTTATTGTGTTTAGAAGTTGTTTTGCTCCAAGTATATGGGCTGCTAGACAATTGGTTGTTCATGGAAAAATTACTGTAAACGGAAAGAAGGTATTTCAACCTCATCATTTTGATTCTTTTTGATGGTTCTATGAATCAAATTGATGTTTTCTTAAGATTGATTTTTTAATTGAAAATATTTTTAAAGGTATCCAAGCCATCACATTTAGCATCTGATGGTGATCTTATTAGTGTAGACCCAAAAGCTATTTCTCTTCTTTCTGAACCTTCAACTGAAAAAGGACTCACCTTTAAACCAAGACCTTACATGCAACCATTTTTATTCATCCCCGAGTATTTGGAAGTCAATTTTAACACGTGTTCTACCGCGTTTTTGCGAAGCCCTATTTCGAGGCCAGGACGTACTGAAATCCCATCCCCATTTCCGCCTGAATTTCATTCATTAGCTCATGAATTTTATGCAGAGAGGAGTAAGAAAAAGAGAGGAAGACGACAGAAACGTTTATTGCCTATTGAAGACCGGTTTAAAATTGATTAAAGGATATTTTTTTTATTATTTTTTTTTATAATTTTTTAAATGGAAGCTGTCAAAGATTTCCTTTTAATTCTACTATTATCCTTTGGAAATATTTTTTCCTTTTACTATATTTTTTTCTTTTATTGATAGAGAATTTTTTGTAAATACAATAAATAATACATTATTTTATTGAAATAATATGTACAGTATAATAAATTTAATTAGAAATACTTTTCAGATTTTAAATTATTATAAAATAAAATATACTATTTCTATATTTCTTTGTATCTACTCTTTCTCTTCTATATGTTATATCATATATATATATATATATGAATTTTGGCAGCTGTTAAATCTGCATTGATAAGAAAACTTTTCTTAACAAGTTATAGAAAGTCATAATAAACCTAAAGATGAAGCTAGGTAATCTATATTATCTAGTTAGTTATCTAATTATTCCCATTAATCTATTATTTTTATTTTAGATCCTTACACAGGAAGTAGTGAAAATGAAAAATGGAAAAATTAACCAATTTGTAAAATTAAANACGTTTATTGCCTATTGAAGACCGGTTTAAAATTGATTAAAGGATATTTTTTTTATTATTTTTTTTTATAATTTTTTAAATGGAAGCTGTCAAAGATTTCCTTTTAATTCTACTATTATCCTTTGGAAATATTTTTTCCTTTTACTATATTTTTTTCTTTTATTGATAGAGAATTTTTTGTAAATACAATAAATAATACATTATTTTATTGAAATAATATGTACAGTATAATAAATTTAATTAGAAATACTTTTCAGATTTTAAATTATTATAAAATAAAATATACTATTTCTATATTTCTTTGTATCTACTCTTTCTCTTCTATATGTTATATCATATATATATATATATATGAATTTTGGCAGCTGTTAAATCTGCATTGATAAGAAAACTTTTCTTAACAAGTTATAGAAAGTCATAATAAACCTAAAGATGAAGCTAGGTAATCTATATTATCTAGTTAGTTATCTAATTATTCCCATTAATCTATTATTTTTATTTTAGATCCTTACACAGGAAGTAGTGAAAATGAAAAATGGAAAAATTAACCAATTTGTAAAATTAAAATTAAACAAGTAGATGAATTTTGTCAATTTTTTAATTTCTAACTTTTCATTATCAATTATAAAATTAAAAATCAAACATTAAACAAAAATTTTTGTTACAATTTTTAAATAATAATATTATAAATATAATGCCAAAATAAAATATCCAAAAAAAAAAATAAATTCTATATAAAATAAATTTTAATTATTTTAATTCTACATTATTTTTTTCTAATTTCTATTTAATTCCAAAATTTAGACTTTAACACCCTTAGCCAAATATTTCTTATATTCTTCAATTGTTCCATTCCATGGTTGCACGGTCTTATCTTTACACAACCATATATCTTTTGCAACTTGAGAGATTAATCGAAAATCGTGAGAAACCAACACCACGCCACCAGTGAATTCATTAATAGCTTTTGCCAATGAATCGATGCTTTCCATATCCTTTTTTAAAAAATAGGAGAAAAAATCAATTGGGTTTTTATGAGAATTGAGAATTTTTGAAATTTGTGAAAAAATCTTACCAAATGATTTGTAGGTTCGTCCATTAATACGATGTCTGGAGTAGATAACACCAATACAGCAAAAATCAAACGAGTTTTCAAACCATCACTAAGCATCATGATTGGTGACGTTTGATGTGCTCCTGTGAGACCATAACGACCAATTTGGTTACGCCAAAACTACATATATTGATACGAACAAAATGAATTTGTGAAAGAATAATAAAATTTAATGAAAAGAAAATTCTTAATAAAAAGTACTTACATCAACATCTTCATTCATTTGAGAAAATTTTTTTCTCATATATTGTATAGGACTTAAATCCATTTCAAGTTGATCAGAACTATAAATTTAAATAAGTAAATAAATGAATTTTGAGTACAGAAATAAATAGAAAAAACCTTTAAACATACCTATGCTGACTATATTTTGCTAACTTCAAATTTGTGTGACGAGCAATTCGACCTTTTACAGGTTGAAGTTCACCCATCATTAATTTGAGTAAAGTACTTTTGCCTGGGTAAAAAGTAAAACGTTTAAATGATGTAAATGCATATGAAAATTAATTAATTAATACTAGAAAATTGAATTATAACTTACCTACTCCATTAGGTCCAACAAGAGCAATCCGAGAATCCATATCAACCGCAAGATCTAGATCGCTATATAATAAATCATTTAATTTGGTACTTCCATTATATGAGAATGAAACTTGATCAAATTGTAAAACGGGAGGCGGCAACTTTTCAACTTGTGAAAATTTGAATTTAAAATTTAATTGAGTTTCAACCTATTTTTTGGTTTGGTATTGTTTGGTTTGATATGGTTTGATATGGTTTGATATGGTTTGGAATTCGGAATTTTTAATAATTAAAAATTAAAAAATTAAAAATCAATAAATCAATCGATCAAAAATTAAAAATAATTCTCATATATGAACCTTCTCAATCAAGCCTGCAGCTTCCATTTTGTCTATAATTTTTTGTTTACTTTTTGCTTGCCTAACCAAATTAGCATATGTACCAGCCGAAGCAATAAATTTCTTGATATGAGCAATTTCCTCTTGTTGCTTGTTATATGCCTTCATTTGGTTTACTTCTAATTCAGCTTTTGTTTTAACAAAAATTGAATATCCACCTCCATAATAAACTAATTTCTTCTTTTCCTATTATTTATTATTTTTATTAATTAATTATAAGTAAGAATTGATTTTTAGCATTAAAAATAAATAAAAAATAAAAATAAATAAAAATAAAAATAAATAAAAATAAAAATAAATAAAAAATAAAAATAAATAAAAAATAAAAATAAATAAAAAATAAAAATAAATAAAAAATAAAAATAATACTTACATTCAAATGTATGGTTTGATTGCAAACACCATCAAGAAAATCTTGTGAATGACTGACCAATAATAAAATACTGAAATCCCATATAAGTTAATTAATATTTATTAGTTAATAATAAAATTTTAAAAACAAACATAGTATAAAAATTTCAACTACCGATCATATGTTTTCAAATATTCTTCCAACCATACACAAGCCTCTAAATCCAAATGATTCGCTATATAGGAAATAAAAAATGAAATTAAATATTTAATATTTGGTATAATTCATAATTATCAGAAATATAAGTAAATCTTTATTACTCACTAGGTTCATCCAATAACAACAAGGTGGGTCGGATAAACAAAGCTTTAGCTAAAGCAACACGCATTCTCCAACCACCAGACATGTCTCTTGTTTTCTTTTTCATCATGGTTTCCGAAAATCCTAAACCATGAAGTAGTATGTTAGCCCGGGTCTGAAATGTCGACTCATCCAGAGCCGCAATACGATCATACAAGTCTTCTAGTCTTGGGTCATCTGCGCCATTAAGTTCTGCTAAAATGTCTTCAACTTCTCTTTCCAGACTATAAATTTACATTAAATAAATGAATGAGCGTGTATTAATTCATTAATTAATTTTTGTAAAATTATAATTATTTACCGATTAACTTCATCCTTTGCTCCAAGAATAACATATTCGGTGGCATTGAATTCAGATGGTTCTGCTTCTTGATTTAATAGATAGACCTGTCAAGAGAACATATAGCATTATATGTTATAAAAATCGTATTAACCTAAATTTAACTTAATATTAAATCTAGACTTACATCAATGTGTTCAGGAATTGGTGCTTCTCTTGCAGCCAAAGAAGCCAAGAATGTACTTTTTCCTGCAATTTGTAATTCAATTTGATTAGTAAGAGGAATTAATATAATAATAGTAATGAATAAGAATGCTACATTCATTCATATATTAGAGAAATAAAAATATACCTGATCCATTGGCCCCAATTAAACCATATCTATAATCAAAACATTTTTTTTTTAATTTATAATGAATTCAAAGAATATATATCCAAAAATCCAAAAATCCAAATAAAATCAATGATTTACTAACCGTCTTCCGAAGTTCAGTTCAATAGTAGTATTATCAACCAAAACACGTCCAAAAAAAGACAAGCTGTACTGTTCAATTTTAATATCTTTAGACATTGGTTGTGAGGTAAGAACACCACTTGCGGTTCTTTCGTTTGAAATCTTTAAAGAATTTAGGGATAGATCTTCGGCAGCTGCTGCGACTGATGTTGATCCAGGTTTCGATGATGCATTTACATCACCATTTTTCGCTGCTTTTTTAGCCAAACGTTTTTGCTTTGAGGCCGAAGACATTTTTGGCTATCGATAGGTTTGTAAGATGGCAATAAAATCAAAGAAGCTTAAGTAACCAACAATGAACGTATTTTGACCACCAAATATGGAAAAAAAAAAAAAAACGTCGAAAATTTTTGAACTACCTGTTTAATTTTAAATTTACTTTTATAGTGAAATGCATCCAACAATTACATAAGCATCATTTTACATATATTTTACATATGTAAAATTTGTTATGTAATCAAAAAATAATCCAGCATCAAAATCACAATTCGTTAAGCAACTTTCTCTTAAGTGGCTGGTCAGGCGGTTAATGAAAGTCACAGTCAATCTCTATTCTTTACTGTAATATTATTTACTTTTTATAAATGAATAAAACGGAGAACTCACTCATCGTTTAAAATAAAAAAATAAAAATAAGTAACTCTCTCTTAAGATTACCATTGGGAAATGAGAGAGAAAGTAGAGAAATTGATTCCAGATTATTTTCATTATTTATTAAGTTTTTTCTTTCAAGAATTGTCAGAAGTGAAATGACAAGATTATTTTGAATAAAACAATTATCAAGAATAATCAAAAATCACATAAATAAAGTCACTAATTGTTGAAATTAATTATACCTAATGTAATTCAAAATTAATTGCAGGTATCTTTAGTTGAGATACCATTATCTAAAGTTACATTTTAATTTTGTTCTAAATTTTATATTAATAAAACTTCTCTCTATCAAAAATTCAATGAAACGAAAAACCTGAAGATTAAATCAAAATTATATTCAAAAAATCTGAACTTATAAAAGTAGTTGCAGGTACTATCTTTATTTGCAAATATTCCTTACTATACTTATTTAAAAAAAAATTATTATCATCATTTAATCTGTAAATATAAATTTCTGAAGGTTTACATTCTATAAATTTTTCTAATAGATAATTTGGAAATAGAAAGAATAATTTGTAAATAAGTAAAACAAGACAAGTAGGTATATTCACAAATAGGAAAAATAGATAAGTATATTTGCAAAAAAATAGACAAGTCCAAATTTTGATTACTTGACATTTGACATGTTGAAAAATTATCAAAATGTTAAATTTGGTTGTATTAATATCAATTTCTGTATTAAAGTTTTGTGATTTAAAATGTCTAGTGTATTCTTTATAATCATTTACAAAATGTCAACTTTCAAAAGAAATGTAAATAATATTATTTGCTTTTAGTGCTGATACCAATAAATATATAAATATGAAAAATACTAAAAAAAAAAAATAATAATCAAATTAACGTGTCCACCATCTTTAGTTGTCTTAAATTTTTTATTTAAGCACCACTTTTTTAACTTTAATGTATTACTTAAATTTGTAAAAGTGAATTTTACATTTATGATATTAAATTTCTTTATCTTCTTTTATTATATAATTCCCTTAATCATAATATAATATTTTAAATGTTTATTTAATGTTACTTTAATCCTTGCAACCTATTTCATGCAAGCTGTAACAAAGACACATTGCATTCGAAGATTGCACCCAAAGATTAAAGTATTTTTACTCTCCAATCCTTTTACGACTTTATTCATCCTCGATAAATAATTGTGAAAAAATTTATCTAACGAAAAAGTGCTTTTTTTAGAATTGTTGATTTTTTTGCGTTGTGAAGAATTGATTCACAATTTGATGATTGGATATAGTCAACGCATAAAATTATGGGATTTATTATTAAGCAATTATATCACATGATCTGTTCACTTTAATCCACAAAGATTGTATAATTCATCTAAATTTTTATTTGCTAATAAAGAAGCCTTTTCATTTCCATCTTTTAATACTTGCTGCACGTAATCTGAATCAATTTTTAATTTTTCAATTTCATTTCTCACTGGTGTTAATTTTTCTATTAACACTTGAGCAAGAGCTTCTTTGAATTGTTGGGCATTACTATTACTATACTCTTTGACTATTTCTTCAATAGCGACCTCTTTTATTGCAGCATAAATAGTAATTAAATTTGCTATTGCTGGTCTTTCTACAGGGTCATAAGTAATACCTTTAATAGAATCCGTGGTTGCTTTTTTTATTTTCGAAATTATTTCAGATGGTGTATCGTCCAAGTTTATACGCGAAAGTTCAGACGGATCTGATTTTGACATTTTTTTACTAGAATCGCGTAATGACATAACCCGTTTTGCTGGTGCTATTTTATCATGAATAAAATTCCAGTGTAAATATCAAAGATTTAATTAAAGTAATTAAGTGAATAATTAAAATTCAATAGAATCAATAAAATGTAAATATCTCACCAAGAATTGATTGTGGGATAGGAAATATATCTTTTTTATACAATTTATTAATTTTTAGCGCAATATCGCGTGTTAATTCCAAATGTTGAATATTATCTTCACCAATTGGAATATGTGTTGCTCTAAGAAGTAATGAAATTTAATTAAACATATGTAATCGATCGATGCCAATTTTACATTTAATTATTCTCACTTGTAAAGTAAAATGTCAGCGGCTTGTAGTACAGGATATGCAAATAGTCCAAGACACGACCCTGAAGTTGAATCTATATCTTCAACAGATTGGATCTTTTTATTTTGTTGACTTTTTACCTAATAATAATTAAATTTTTTAAATTTTGAGAAAAAATTTCAATTTATGAACGCACATACACACATATATTATCACCTTCCATTGAGTCATTCTAGATAACCATCCTACTGGAGTTATACAACTAAGTATCCACGCGCATTCGGAATGTGCTGGTATCTATAATAAATATTTCAGGTATAAATATAATTAATTGGTTTATCATAATAAAATTATGTTTTACCTTTGATTGTTCGAATATAATGCTTCTTTTGGGGTCAATCCCACAGGCCAATAACGCAATTGTCATGTCAAGTTTATTTTTTCTTAATTGTCTTGGGTCTTGTGGCACCGTGAGAGCGTGTAAATCAACAATAGCATATAATAAATTATCATTCACATTAGCAGTATGCTGAAGAGAAGCCCAATTTGAGAGAGCACCCAAAAAATTTCCGATATGCGGAATTCCAGTTGGTTGTATGCCAGATAATATCAGTTTTAAAGGTCCCATAAGTTCGCTAATAGATAATATTGTTTTTTATAAGTCATTATAGAAAATCCAAAAGATAGAAATAATGAAATTTTTACCATTAACTTTCTTGATATCGCATCCATAAAGGGATTAAAAATTTTAAAAATTATCTGATTTATTACATCTAACTTACGAAAGTTTCGTTTTTGATACATTTGAAATAGTAGGCTTAAATTTCAGTTCAATAAACTAGCCAATATATTTTTTTTCGATGACCACCACGGTTACGGCTCATGTCATACAATATTCGTGATACATAAGGAAAATTTAATTGTCGAATTTAAGTAAATTCATAACATAAATTGAATAATCAAAATTTAAAAGAAAACGTAATTAATGTAGTTATGATCCTATTAATCATAATAGTATCTTGAACTTAAATAAATAAATTTGGATGAGATCTGGAAATATCATCTAATCTTTGATACTCAAGAGCAACATTAGGATCCGTAATAAATGCTGATCTATCTAAATGGGATATCTCAATATTATTCCAGGCGGGACATCTGCTGAGAGCAACATATGCTTGCCCGGAAGAGAAGATATTACCATCCAATGCTAAGCAGACTTTTGGTAGAGTAAGACCTTGAGTCTTATGCACGGTCAAGGCAAACAGTTTTGCAATGGAAATTGAGTTCGTTTACAATTATTTCCATTAATTTCAAAATAATGGGTATGCTTATAAACTTGAATATCAATTATTGCTCCCTTAATAGAAAATGCCACTCTAACTGATTGTTCCGTTAAGTCGACATCTGTGATAATTCCAGTTGTCCCATTGCAAATTCCTTGTTCAATCAAAGAGTTATTAAGATAGATAACACGTGCACCCGGTTGTAAACGAACATAAGATGGTAAATTAGTTTTTGATTTAAACATTCGTTCTGTGGAAGAGGCATTCCAAAATTCAGAATTCACCATATCTGTTGCTTCAGAAATCAAAAACTTGTTATCTGAAACAGGTAACATATTACAGATCATTCTATTAATCTGTTGTGCACTTTCACGAAAACCTACTATATGTGTTGTATCAAGTAATGTGTCAATAGTAGGATGTGTAAAAAATTCGGAATGACGTTGTTGCAATATATTCCATGTTTCATCAGAAATATGACCTACTCTTATTTCTTCTAACATATGACAAAATTGATTATCATCACTTTGACGTTGAGAATTTTTTAAGAATAATGGATAGAATAGTTTCCAAATGGCTGAATAAAATACAGGTTGCCCAGTTATAAGAGGGAGCTGAAACAAATCTCTAACTACTATTACATTTATACCACCAAAGGCAATTGAATTTTGATGAAGGTTTGCAAAAAGGTCAGAAATAAAGTCAAAAAGTTTTTTTGATGTCATGGAAATTTCGTCAATGATTAGAGTGTCGACTTCTTTTAATTTTGTATTAAGTTCTTTGTTAGTGTAAGCTTGAGTATAGAAATTTTCGTAGGTAGATGTAATGTGTAATTCAAAATGAATTGTTTTTCCTCCTATATTTTGAGCTGCGATTCCGGTAGGAGCTAATAGAAGGTAATTCGAATGTCTTTGATCAAGCATATTCCTTATCATATTTATGATATATGATTTATCGGTTCCTGCAGAACCGGTTATAAAATAATATGGCCACTTGCTTCTACTATTTTTACCCATGTACATTGAAATTGTTGATAATGCATGGTACTGATCTGAAGGTAATTCTAGCATGGCAGTTTCCGGATAAATGTTTGGAAGAATTTTTAAATTTTGTAATTGCCTTTGTATAATATTTGATAGATTGCTTGGAAGTTGATCACTAAAAGATTGTAATAATCTATTTAATGTTTCTATAAACTGATTATTAAAATTTATTATTTGTGATTGGTGCGTATTTGTAATTTGGTTTTGTAGTGTATTTAAAAATTCAGGAAATATTGATAAAAATTTTTCGCGGTATGTTCCATTTGATCCCATTTGATAATCTGTTTCATTTCTTGCAGGAATGTTTAACAATAATTGTTGATAAAAATATAGTTCACCGTCTTCAATTTTGAGAAATCGATATCTAATTATTATTTCTTTTGAACGTTTTATCACATAATTATTCAATTGATCACGAAATATTTGACGTGGTGTCGATGGTGGCGATGAAGGTGAAATAGAATATTTTTCAAAATATTGGAGATATGTAAGATTATCAAATTCCGGTAATAGGGGTCGAAACATATATTTCGTTATGGTATCATCATAATATGGATTTTCGTCATTTTCATCAATNCAGTTTCCGGATAAATGTTTGGAAGAATTTTTAAATTTTGTAATTGCCTTTGTATAATATTTGATAGATTGCTTGGAAGTTGATCACTAAAAGATTGTAATAATCTATTTAATGTTTCTATAAACTGATTATTAAAATTTATTATTTGTGATTGGTGCGTATTTGTAATTTGGTTTTGTAGTGTATTTAAAAATTCAGGAAATATTGATAAAAATTTTTCGCGGTATGTTCCATTTGATCCCATTTGATAATCTGTTTCATTTCTTGCAGGAATGTTTAACAATAATTGTTGATAAAAATATAGTTCACCGTCTTCAATTTTGAGAAATCGATATCTAATTATTATTTCTTTTGAACGTTTTATCACATAATTATTCAATTGATCACGAAATATTTGACGTGGTGTCGATGGTGGCGATGAAGGTGAAATAGAATATTTTTCAAAATATTGGAGATATGTAAGATTATCAAATTCCGGTAATAGGGGTCGAAACATATATTTCGTTATGGTATCATCATAATATGGATTTTCGTCATTTTCATCAATCATGTATATAGGGAGGATTGCACGCGTTCATGTAGTGGGAGGTTCGGTAGATAAAAATTTTACAGTCATGGAAGAGTTACAGATCTGATGACCTAGTAAGAGAAACATTAATTCCATAGAACCAAGTTTCCTCGCCACAACATGTTCTCGTAATTTATCATTTTCATGAATATTGAATATATGAGATGGCTCCCGTTTTGCAATATATTTTACAATATATTTTGCGAAACCTTTATTGGTAATATATTGAGCATTCATATGGGCATTCCAGATTAATAATGTAGGTGCATGATAAGAAACTACCCAAGAGTCAGCTTCGGTCAAACATTTATACACGTATCTAGAATTACCTTCTTCATAATGTGTTGTATCACTAAAGGAACATGGAAATCCTTTTTTACATGTTTGCCCCAAGATCGCCGGACCATTACATCTCTGATTACACATATGAATTTGATTAGCTACAACTGCAGAATATAATTCTGATTCATATAATGGATCAGGAACCGTCGAGTGAATTATATTATTTTCAATCATAACTTCAATGGAATTAGTTGTCCAATAACAACTGTGTGTATGGGCAGCGCCTCTATTTTGAAATTCTACGCGATCAAAGAAATCTGTTATTTCGCCAAAACCTGTAAGGTCAGATTTTTTGTAAAGTTCCTTTTTCAATGATTGAAATTGATGAACAAAATAGTTAGTGCAATGAAAAGGTCGATTAGTTGATAAAGTATCCCCATTGTCACTTGTAGCAAGAATTTCATGTAAGTGTGTCCAACGATTTTCTGCCATACTTAATGTAATGAACAAGGTAGGCAATCCTAACTTTCGTAACATCGCATTTAGGTGAAGTTGTCTCTCATGGAAATAAGTATCGCCTGTACACATGAATGTTGGAAGTGGAAATGTTTTACTTTCATGAAGTAGGTCATGAGCATTCGGTAAAGTTCCAACATTGTCTAAATGAGATTGTCGTAATAAACGTTGCGTGTTTTGATGATGTCTTAATTTTTCTAATTACAAGTAAGACCATGAAGGCCAATGGTGATGTAATCTCCACCTTGAATCATAATTCATTAATCGTTGCTTAATGTATTTTCCATATGTTTCTTCTCTGTTACTATTATTTAATGCTTGCTGATTTGTAATGTCATGAAAGTGTCCTTTTCCATCAGTAAACAAATCTGAAAAAAGTAATGGTTCCAAATTTGGATCATTTACTGAGATTGGTATTCTTAATGTATCGTTTTCCTGAATGAAACCTGCCATTAATCTGGAGTAATGAAAATCTTCATTATGAATTTCATCATGAAAATTATTATTTGAAATAATGATTTCGTGTGAAGTTATCACAGGTGTGTTTACGTCTGTTTGAATGTGTTCTGCTCGTGGGAATGGATTATTTAAATTTAAATTATGACGCGATAATAAAATATTTGTATATGGTTGAAGATATATGTTATTTCTGGCTAACCAGGTGGCCACTCTTTGTAAAGTTTCATCATTAGATTCATTTGAAGTGCTATTGTTATTTGTTGGTTCCAAGAAAGCTCCAATAATTCCAGAGTACAATGTGTGTGCTCTTATGTTACGTGAATAATTCATTGTTCCGATTAAGCTCCTATATTCAGAATAGGTGTTACTATTCGGTGTCCTTCCTAAAGAACAATGTAAAAAAATAGGAGACAAGCATTTTCTTAAATGTCGAGAAACTGAAACTATTTCTTCTGACATCGGAGATAGATAAAGAAATAAAAATCTCGTGGAAGGATTTTTACAAAAGTCACAAGTGGGAACCCTGTTTTCAGAAATACGATTTGTGCCTGGATGGAAGGACAAAGTTATATCTGATATATTTTGTTGTAAAGGATATATTAAAGATAGGTTATAAATTATCCAACATGCTTTTTCAGGATATAATAGTCTTCCACAATATACACATGCAATTCGGGGCCATTGTTTTAAAGTATTGTTTTGAAATTTATCATATAACCTTTGTAATTTTGGGAAAGGTCTCCAATAGGACAATTGTGATAAAGATACTTGATTCTGAGTTGATTGTATTTGATTATGGGGGTCATCGGTGATTATTGCAGAATTAGAATCATTAGTCCAATTTATTAAGGTTTCATGTTCGTTATCAAATGTATATATGTTGTAAAGTTGATAATTCATCTTGAATTTTTTTGTAACAATATGCAAGCATTCATCATTTGATAAAGGGGTACATTTTTTTTTGGTTCTATTTATACTTATTTTACAAATTTAATTTATCCAAATATGACAAAAAGTTTAAATTTTGTAAAAATGTAATTAAATCAATTTGAGGTTTCTTGTTTATTTTTAATTATTTATTAACAAAATAATAAAGTAAGCATATAAATGATTTTTTACAATCTCTTTTTATAAAATAATTTCATTCATTTTTTAATCATAATTTTATTAAAAATGACATTCTCGTAAAATTTGAAAGATATAAAATAGATCAGATGTAGATATAATTATGTAATTTTTGAAATAATATATTTTTAATTTATAAAATAAGTAATTTTGTTAAATAGTTTTTTATAAAATTACAATTTCAAAAAGCATTAAAAGAATTTTTTTTTCAATTTAAAGGTTGATCTGATGAAAGTTGATTTGGTGGGGATTGATTAGATGGGGTTTGTTGATTAGCATCCATGTTGGGAATTGGATTTGCATTCAGTGCCACCCTTACAGTAGAACTCATTTGAGCTAATGTCGTACGTAGTGTTCCGATCCTATTTCAAAATGCAATCCGGATTAGATCCGGATTTTCTCAATCAAATCCGAATTATAAATCCTTATCCTTAAATATTTCGGATCCATCCTTATTTTAAGGATCCATCCTTATTTATAGGATCCATCCTTATTTTTAGGATCCATCCTTATTTTTAGGATCCATCCTTATTTTAGAATTTATCTTTATTTTTAGGATTCATCCTTATTTTAGGATCTATTCTTATTTTTAGGATCTATCTTTAATTTAGATTTATTTTTATTTTTAAATTAAAATACTTTGAAATTATATAAAATTAAAATGAATAAAAAAAATTATTTTTCAAAACTTTATTTAATAAAATGGAAATTTATAATTTATTTTATAATTTTTTATTATTAATTATCTTTTTGTATTTCTTCAATTTCATCCCATTCTTTTGCAAAAACTTCCATTGAATTAAGATTTCTTTTTAAAAAAAGCATTTTACCAGCTAAATCTGTATCTAATCGAATTCTTTTTGTTGTAATTATATTATTAGCATGTGAAAATAATCTTTCACATGAAACAGAAGTTGCTGGTATTCCAAGATATTTACGAGCAATTTTAGATAATTTGGAAAAAAGTTGTATATTTACTTGCCACCACTCTAATGGATTTACATTTTCTAATACAACTGGTTTTGCTAAATAACTATCTACTTCATCAATATTAATATTTATATTTGATTGATTTAAATTTTTATTTTTCATTAGACGATATTGACGATATTCCTTATGTGAACAGGACCCCGAAATATTATAATAAATGTCATAAAAGATCTGCAAGATTTTGGTTCAAAATATGCAACTATTTTTTATATTAACTCTATGCAAAATTTTTATGAGATATCTAAAATATAGTAAAAAATATGCAAATAAAATTATGACTTATAATTAAAGTAATAAATATTTTGCAGTGGCTCATAGTTATAGTATCAAATCGCTGCATCAAGTTTTATAGTTATAAGATGCATCAAAGAACAAATTAATTACACCGTGAAGCGATTGTGTAACTTTATTTTTAAAGATTTACACATAAAATTCTGTTTTAGACTTCTTTCACAATTTGTGGAACAGGGAACGATTTTTTATAAAGGTATTCCTATGACAGATCGAAAGTTCCGGTTCTTAGCTACAAGGTGATATGTGTTTCATCTCTGTAACATCGATATTCGCCGTGATAATGAGGTTTAAAGCCAAGCAATTGTCAAAACGTCTATATTTTTAAAGATTTACAAGATTTACATATAAAAATTCCGTTTTCAGACTTCTCTCACAATTTGTGGAACAGGGAGCGATTTTTCACAAAG
>PQFF01000050.1:173070-186726 GCA_003547095.1 Diversispora epigaea | reverse complement strand
GATATGTGTAGGATATGGCATATCGGTGACATATCGGGTACCCGATAAGTGTAGAAAATATTTTTTTACACATATCGGAGCCTTATCGGGTACCCGAAATTAGGCACGAGTCGGGTACCCGATATGTGACAGATAGATACCCGATTTTTAATATTTCGACCTGTGATAGGTGGACATGATGTACTATATCCAGTTGGTAAGCGTCGCAAATCTACTTCTTCTCCTAATGTAGCTAATATATATATATTTGGGTTTTGTTTTTTATTTTTTTTATTTAATTTTGGTGTACTTTTTTCAAGATTGTGATATAAATCACGAAAATATTGTAATAGAAAAAGACTAGTTTTGTTTGATAAGAAATCAAGTGTAGGAATATTATAAGGATAATGTCGTGTTTTACAATATGTATCTTTAAATATAGAGTCATGATTCACTATATAATTGTAAAGAAAAAAATTATTAATTAAATANATTTTATTTTATTTATTAAAAATTAAAACATTTATTAAAAATTAAAATATTTACTTATAACATATGCTTGCTTAATAATATTATCAACAGTTGCATTTGGTGATGTATTTGCTCTTATTTTACTATGAGTATTTTCCACATAATAATCATTGAAACATGATAAATGTTTTTGAAGTGCATTAAAAAAAGGATGATCATTATCTTTCCAATAAAAAAGATCAGAAAGAAATACTAGAGGAGCTTTATTGTAATTTTTTCTTTTCCATCTTAAAGCAAAAGTCCAAATGCGAAAAATAGTCTCCACATATTCCTCAAATAATCCAGATCGAAATAAAGTTGCATAAATATCAATTACTGCTGGAATTAAATTATCAAGCAAATCAATTGCAGTCTGATATTCAATATCTTTGCAAACTTTACCAAATTTTTTTATAACTTGATCTTTAATTTTTAACCATCCACATTTTGCAAGTTCTAATAAGAGATTTATTCTCCATGGTCGAGGTTTTTTTGCTAATTTTTTGTTTTTACCAAAAACAAAATGAAATAATCTTTCAAAAAAAGAATGGTATATAAGCATTACTTGTTCTCTACTGTTTAATGATACATGTAATGGACCCAATATTGGTAAAAAAGAATTAATTTCTTGTGGAGAATTCAAAGTTTGTATGCGCAAAGCTTTTCTAATAAATAATTGTCCTGACCAATCTGCAACAACTGGAGCTACAAATCCTCTTAAATGTTGAGTTCTATTATTTATAGATAAAATAATCTTTAATGCATTAATATAATCAAATACAGAATGCAAATATTGTTCCTCAAATCCAACTAATTGAAGACCTTTCATGGAACGTTCTTTTTTTCTCTCAATAATATTATCATTATAATCATGTATTGTTAGCATTTCTATTCTATATGACTGATTGATAATTGAATGTTTTTGCAAATATGAAAAATCAAATCTTCCAGTATAATAGTTAATTAAATACCAGCAAATTCTTGATGCTTCAACATTTAATGGATTATGAATAGATATTCCATTGAATACAAGTGGTACAGAAGGAAATTCATTAATAGGTTTAGCAACACATGTAGCAAAATGCTTTGCCAATGATGTTGAAACTGTATTTGGCTGACGAATTTCATGTATTGAATGATAATCATCTATATTATAAATGTGTAGAATATTTTTCTAATAAAAAAAAATAAAAATAATTAATTTTTATTTATATAATTAAATATAATTTAATATTACTTACATTTTCTATAAAATACTTTTCAATTTTTATTATATGCTCTTTTTGAGTTTTCTTTCGATATTCTTCTACTGTTTTAGCACATGCTGAATATCTAAGAGAAGAAATTGTATCAATAGATTCCCATGTTGCTCCTGATGCCATTAAATATAAGCCAACTTCTAATTTATGTTGATTGACAAATTTGTTTCGTAATCCAGCAATTAAGTAGCACAACCCAACTATAGATTTTTTAGCTTCATTTTGATTATGCGCAGAACGCTCTTTTGGAACAATTGTATTCACCATGTAATTAAAAAAACCCTTTAGTTGAGGATTGGCATTTTCGATCATATTCTTGAATTTTATTGGATCCAATTCTAAATTAGCATACTTTCGACATTGTTGTTCATACAATACTTTGGTCATTATTTTTACATTTGAAGAAAAAATAGTTTCTTTTTTATAAAATAAAGTTAATAAAAAATTATTATAAAAAATAGTTTTTAAATAACAATTCAAACTAATCTGCATTGTTATTACAATTGTCTAAAGGTTCTGTTGGTTCTAATATTTTTCTCTTTGAAAAATTTCTTAATTTTTTTTTAAGTTTTCGTTGGCCTCTATTAACTTCTACAATTTTACAATAGTGAGGATGACATAATTGTTGTCCAATTTGCAGATATGGATACAGTTCAAGCATATTATTTTTTTGACATTTTTCATATGCAAGTTCTGTAATCACACGAAAATAATTATTTGTATCTGAATAATTATTAATAGAGCAAGGACCGGTGTTTTTTGAAAACATCGTATGTGTACGCGTCGTTCAAAAAAAAAATTAAATTTTTAATATTTTTGAGCTGACAGATCAACCAATCACAATTACGCTGATCACAAAGATCAGCAACCAATAAGCGAGAAATTCTGTCATGCTGATTCCCGGAGGGCGGGTGGGGGGGTCACTCTAATCGATTACAAAATCGATTACCATTACAAAATCGATTTCGATTAAGATAATGATATGATTATTTAAAAACAAACCTATTTTTTTTCCTCTTTCGTGCAAGATTTTCTGTCAGAAAGAAAAATATCCCTATCAGACGAACCTACCGAAGAAGAAATTGCCAAATGAGATAGCCTAAAAACTGGCCTTACCAAAAAAGAGTATCATGGGCAAGTGTTTTGATTATCTTTTTCCCAGAACTTCACGGGATTCACCACTCACATTGCGAAGTTCACACACATGATTATACCTGCCGCCCAAATTCAAAATCCAAATGCCAAAATCCCAAATGCCAAAATCCCAAATGCCGAAATCCCAAATCCCAAATCCCAAATTATGATTAGTATCTTTTGCCGAAATCCCAAATCCCAAATCCCAAATACTAGTAATTTGTGCATTTTGGCGTCCCAAATCCCAAATTATGATTAGTATCTTTTGCCGAAATCCCAAATCCCAAATCCCAAATACTAGTAATTTGTGCATTTTGGCGTCCCAAATCCCAAATTATTTGGGATTTGGGCAACACGTATACACATGATGCCAACATGATTCAACAAAATAGGAAAAACATTAGCCCTAAAATCTATATCATTATAACTAGCCAATATATTTTTTTCGATGACCACCACGGTTACGGGTCATGTCATACAATATTCGTGATACATAAGGAAAATTTAATTGTCGAATTTAAGTAAATACATACATAACATAAATTGAATAATCAAAATTTCAAAGAAAATGTAATTAATATAGTTATGATTCTATTAATCATAATAGTATCTTGAACTTAAATAAATAAATTTGGATGAGATCTGGAAATATTATCTAATCTTTGATACTCAAGAGCAACATTAGGATCCGTAATAAATGCTGATCTATCTAAATGGGATATCTCAATATTATTCCAGGCGGGACATCTGCTGAGAGCAACATATGCTTGTCTGGAAGAGAAGATATTACCATCCAATGCTAAGCAGACTTTTGATAGAGTAAGACCTTGAGTCTCATGCACAGTCAAGGCAAAACAGTTTTGCAATAGAAATTGAGTTCGTTTACAATTATTTCCATTAATTTCAAAATAATGGGTATGCTTATAAACTTGAATATCAATTATTGCTCCTTTAATAGAAAATGCCACTCTAACCAATTGTTCCATTAAGTCGACATCTGTGATAATTCCAATTGTCCCATTGCAAATTCCTTGTTCAATCAAAGAGTTATTAAGATAGATAACACATGCACCCGGTTGTAAACGAACATAAGATGGTAAATTAGTTTTTGATTTAAACATTCGTTCTGTGGAAGAGGCATTCCAAAATTCAGAATTCACCATATCTGTTGCTTCAGAAATCAAAAACTTGTTATCTGAAACAGGTAACATATTACAGATCATTCTATTAATCTGTTGTGCACTTTCACGAAAACCTACTATATGTGTTGTATCAAGTAATGTGTCAATAGTAGGATGTGTAAAAAATTCGAAATGACGTTGTTGCAATATATTCCATGTTTCATCAGAAATATGACCTACTCTTATTTCTTCTAACATATGATAAAATTGATTATCATTACTTTAACGTTGAGAATTTTTTAAGAATAATGGATAGAATAGTTTTCAAATGGCCGAATAAAATACAAGTTGTCCAGTTATAGGAGGGAGCTGAAACAAATCTCTAACTACTATTACGTTTATACCACCAAAGGCAATTGAATTTTGATGAAGGTTTGCAAAAAGATCAGAAATAAAGTCAAAAAGTTTTTTTGATGTCATGAAAATTTCGTCAATGATTAGAGTGTCGACTTCTTTTAATTTTGTATTAAGTTCTTTGTTAGTGTAAGCTTGAGTATAGAAATTTTCGTAGGTAGATGTAATGTGTAATTCAGAATGAATTGTTTTTTCTCCTATATTTTGAGCTGCGATTCCGGTAGGAGCTAATAGAAGGTAATTCGAATGTCTTTAATCAAGCATATTCCTTATCATATTTATGATATATGATTTACCAGTTCCTGCAGAACCGGTTATAAAATAATATGGCCACTTGCTTCTACTATTTTTACCCATGTACATTGAAATCGTTGATAATGCATGGTACTGATCTGAAGGTAATTCTAGCATGGCAGTTTCCGGATAAATGTTTGGAAGAATTTTTAAATTTTGTAATTGCCTTTGTATAATATTTGATAGATTGCTTGGAAGTTAATCACTAAAAAATTGTAATAATCTATTTAATGTTTCTATAAACTGATTATTAAAATTTATTATTCGTGATTGGTGTGTATTTGTAATTTGGTTTTGTAGTGTATTTAAAAATTCAGGAAATATTGATAAAAATTTTTCGCGATATGTTCCATTTAATCCCATTTGATAATCTGTTTTATTTCTTGCAGGAACGTTTAACAATAATTGTTGATAAAAATATAGTTCACCGTCTTCAATTTTGAGAAATCGATATCTAATTATTATTTCTTTTGAACATTTTATTACGTAATTATTCAATTGATCACGAAATATTTGACGTGGTGTTGATGGTGGCGATGAAGGTGAAATAGAATATTTTTCAAAATATTGGAGATATGTAAGATTATCGAATTCCAGTAATAGGGGGCGAAGCATATATTTCATTATGGTATCATCATAATATGGATTTTCATCATTTTCATCAATCATATATATAGGGAGGATTGCACGCGTTCGTATAGTGGGAGGTTTGGTAGATAAAAATTTTACAGTCATGGAAGAGTTACAGATCTGGTGACCTACATCAGGAAATTTTTAAAGGCGAATATATCCGGATATAATTGCCCACCCCCAGGTTTATCCGCATAAATCGCATTAATCCGGATTAATCCGCATTTATCCAGATTAATTCATATGTTACACCGAATATATTCAGATTATATTCAGATAAATTGCGAATATATCCAGATATAATTCAGTTTTATTAATAGCGAATAAACCTGGATATATTCGTCCTTAAAAATTTCCTGATGTAGTACATCAGGAANGACGTGGTGTTGATGGTGGCGATGAAGGTGAAATAGAATATTTTTCAAAATATTGGAGATATGTAAGATTATCGAATTCCAGTAATAGGGGGCGAAGCATATATTTCATTATGGTATCATCATAATATGGATTTTCATCATTTTCATCAATCATATATATAGGGAGGATTGCACGCGTTCGTATAGTGGGAGGTTTGGTAGATAAAAATTTTACAGTCATGGAAGAGTTACAGATCTGGTGACCTACATCAGGAAATTTTTAAAGGCGAATATATCCGGATATAATTGCCCACCCCCAGGTTTATCCGCATAAATCGCATTAATCCGGATTAATCCGCATTTATCCAGATTAATTCATATGTTACACCGAATATATTCAGATTATATTCAGATAAATTGCGAATATATCCAGATATAATTCAGTTTTATTAATAGCGAATAAACCTGGATATATTCGTCCTTAAAAATTTCCTGATGTAGTACATCAGGAATTATATAAAGGCGTTCTAGTATGCAATAAGTACGAAAAGTATTTATTGCGTTCGATATACGCCATTTTATTGCATATTACGAACGTTACGTTCTAGAACAATCCGTTCTACAACGTTTTACGAACGATAAGTATTAATAACGTTATATAACAGATCGTTCTAGTACGGTTTGCGAACTATCAGTATTAATAACGTTCTAGAACGATCTGTTCTAGAACATATTACGAACGATATATACTAATAACGTTATATAATGTTATACAAAATATCAGTATTAATAGTTATATAATGGATTGTTCGAGAACATTATTAATTATAATAGTGTGTATCGTATAAAAGATTAACTCTTATAGTTTGCAATACACTATATTATAGATCGATATATAACGATTATATTTATTATTATTTTTTTTTGTTCGGAGCATAACGAAGGATATCATATTTCTTTTTTGTCACATGCAAATGAAGAGATCATATTTATTTATTTTGTCACGAACTATAGTAGAAATTTTCGTAAAATATAATAAATATTTAATACAAAAATAAAATTATTTATTGTAAAAAATTATATATTAAAATTTTGATTTTTCCTTACTATTTTATTAAATTATTAGATGCTTTATCTTATGTATTTAATAATTTAATGATTATTATTTAACGAATACGATGATTAAAAATAGCAATATATTGTGTATTGTTTTAATGAATACGATGATTAAAAATGGCAATATATTGTGTATTGTGTATTACAGTCAAACTTACCATGTAAATTGTATGTCCTACCATGGGACTATACTTATAATATGCATTAAGAGAAGTTATGCATTTAGAGGAGATGCATTCAGAGAAGTTTTTTTGTATTTCGAATAAGGCTTTGTTTTATAATACGATGATAATTTAATAATAATTTAATGATAATTTAATGATAATTTAATGATAATGAATGTGATATTAAAAATAGCGATATATTGTGTATTATTTCGAAATAAGGAATTCTTTTAATGAGTATTATTTAATAATTAATACGTTTATTAAAATAGCAATACATTGCATTATATTTTAAATTATTAAATGTATTATTGTATATCGAAGGTATATTTGTATTGTTTACTATCATTTTAAAAATAATATTTTCAAAAGTTATTTAAGGATAAAGTTTTCTTCCAAGTCTTTCAATTCAAAAAAAATTTATTTCAAGAAAATAACAATATTTTTTCAGAATAAATTATAAATAAACCTAATATTTTATATTATTAAGACAACATGAGTAGAATGCGTAATAGAAGTATATTTGCTTCCGCCATTGCCGGATTACCAGCATTCANGATGATAATTTAATGATAATTTAATGATAATTTAATGATAATGAATGTGATATTAAAAATAGCGATATATTGTGTATTATTTCGAAATAAGGAATTCTTTTAATGAGTATTATTTAATAATTAATACGTTTATTAAAATAGCAATACATTGCATTATATTTTAAATTATTAAATGTATTATTGTATATCGAAGGTATATTTGTATTGTTTACTATCATTTTAAAAATAATATTTTCAAAAGTTATTTAAGGATAAAGTTTTCTTCCAAGTCTTTCAATTCAAAAAAAATTTATTTCAAGAAAATAACAATATTTTTTCAGAATAAATTATAAATAAACCTAATATTTTATATTATTAAGACAACATGAGTAGAATGCGTAATAGAAGTATATTTGCTTCCGCCATTGCCGGATTACCAGCATTCACCACACCAAGCACATCAATCACACTAAGACGCACAAGACCCGGAACAGAACCAACTGCACCGTTTGTAGTTGAAGAAGAAGAAGAAAGAGAAGCAACTAGAAAAGAAATTAGTAATTAAATATTTATTCATTTTATTTATTGATATATTAATATTATTATTAAAATCAATTTTTACAATTTTAAGATGTTTCAGAAAGTTATATGAAACAATTAATAGCAAAAATCGATTCACTTGATAAAAAAATGAATTCCCTTTTAAAAGAACAAATAGATATCAAAAAAGAGGCTCAAAAACATTGAGCTTCTATCTGAAATAAACAATGATCCGAATTTTTCAAAAGTAAGTATTTCAACTAATTTAGACGTTATATTTTAACATATTATTAATATTTATGATAATTTTAAATAAAGATGTAATTACCTGAGTCACAACGAATGTTTTTAAAGTAAATATATTTCCTTCTGAGAAGAATTTGAAAGAAGAAACTGAAAGCGTTATCAGGAAAAGCTTTCCAGATATTTACGAATCAATGGACTCGCGGCACCATTCAAGTTTTTTCAAAAAAATAAAAACTAAAGTAAGAACTATTTATTAAATAAAAAACAGTATATTTTGTTTTATTTTATTATATTAAATATTTTTATTAATAGTTGCTGGAAAAACTTCGTGGAATGCGAGGTGGAATCACTTTCTGGGTCAAGTCAGCAATTATTGAAATCTTTGGAGAATCTCAACTCCCTCGCATAGATTTCCAATCCTCCCTGGCGGAGATTAATTCTTGGAAGTCAGACCAAAGAGTTAAAGATGCCTACCGCAACCTATTTGAAGTTTTTTCAGATAATTGTACATATATGGAAATTATTTTAGATAGAGTTTGGAGATCTAGAAAAAAAATCTCTAATATGTATATTGCGTGGGCAGTATTGTCATAGGACATCTTGGGACATTTTGGGACAAAAATAATTTTTTAAATTATAAAAAATTCCATTATAAAACTTAGTTTAAGTCATTAATTAAAGTTATTTAGAATTGATTTTTATATATATTTATAAAGTTTTAATATATCTTTATAAGTCCAATAAGGGTAGGGACAGTGGAACATGGGACATTGGGACAGTAAAAAAACCTAGGGACATACAAAATGTACAATACTGGCGTGGGGTGTCGCAATAGCTCAACTTTTTTTGAATCCCAAGGTAAAGGGGATTCAAATTTCAGAAAATTTATTAAAAAAACAAATGAAAATAAATTTTGTAAGTGTATTGTTAAAAATCGTAATATTTCGTTATAAATGATTTTTAATATAATTTTATATTTTTTAGCGGAAACTTCAAAATAAACTGCCATTAAAGCCTGGAGATGGAGAGTTAGAAGCGAAACAAACAACCGAAGAGGAATCCGAAGAATGGGAGGAGGAGGAAAGAAGTCCAAAAAGGAGAAGAACCTCTGGAGGTCGTGTTCTTTCTCCTCGGCTTGGTTCTTCTCGGCTTGGTTCTGGTTCTCCTCGGCTTGCTTCTTCTCGGCTTGTTTCTCCTCGGCTTGCTTCTTCTCGGCTTGCTTCTCCTTGGCCTGTTTCTCCTTGGCCTGTTTCTCCTTAGCCTGTTTCTCCTCGGCTTTTTGAATCTCCTGATACTCCTGATACTACACGAGAAGAAGGTGATACAACAGGTGGTGATACTGAAGGTGCTAAAATATTAGGACAATAGTAGAAATAATAAATTTGTGTTATATAACGCTATATAATTTAATTATATTATTTATATTATTTAATATTTTTTATTATAATATCATTGTACAAAAAATATTAATTCTATATTGAAATAAAAAAAATTAATATTTAAGTTCATTTTAATATTATCCTCATTGACACGAGAAAATAAACAAATAAATAATATAATTAATAAATAAAAAATAAATTTTAAAATATAATTAAATATTTTTTTTTATAAACTTTGTTAATTATTTCATTTAGTTCTATAACAATATTATTCATGTCTATAAGGATGACATTATAAATTGACGTTCTAGTTGTCTCTTTCGCTTCAGGCGTATATCTATTCATAGAAGGAGCCGCGACAATACCAATAGTTCCATTCGATTGTCGACTAAGAACTCCTTCTATTTGATTTATTATACTGCGATCTATAATAATCGATTTTATTATTTGTGAAAAAAATAATAATATTTTGTAATATATAAATATATAGATATCTACATCAGTAATTATATTAATTCGAAGGTTTTCGAAGTTATATCGTTAACGTTAGATTTCGAAGATCTTCGATTGTGTCGCAAACTTCCGAAATCGAAATTTACAATTAAATTTCGATACGTATATTGCGAAATCGAAAACCTTCGAAGTTTAATGTTACGTTTTTTGATACTTGTGTAAGTTTTCAAAACTCAACGATTAGTATTTTGACATATTTTGTTTTAAGTTTATTGCTTTCGGATTACTTCGAATTTAATAGTTTTCATTATACTTTGATATAATTGTAGAAATTTTATTTTGTAATATTTTATTACTTTCTGAATTTTTATATAATTTATTATTGATTTTATTATTAAAAGATGATAATAAACATTTTATAACGTTCTTAAAATTTTTCTTTTTTTTTTCTATTTTCCTATAAAATTCCACAACGTTTTCGTACAATGACGCGAGGTAATCCTTTTCTATATATCTAATACGTCTACAACAATTCCTCAATATGATGCAGGTTCCTATTTTCTGTAATATTATATTTTCTTGATATTTCTTTTCATCTTGTTCTTTTTTAAAAGATAATAATATTTTAGCTTCGTTTTTGTTTTTCGTAATCTTACGAAAGATATTTAATTACCTTTTGAGATTTTTTCAAAATTCTTTCACAAAATTTTTCTATTATAGTAACTAAAGTTAATCTTATTATTTGCTTTGAATCTTCTCTTATATCAAACTATTAAAGGGGGTATTACGTCGTATACTTCATATATAATTATTAAATATTGTAACGTTTTGCGATTTGAAGCAAATTAATTTTTCAAATAAATAGTTCGAATACTTACATTGTTGTCATAAATATCTTAACAAAGTAGAACTTATGATTTTAAATGCTACTACATAAAACCCTAACGCAATTATTTAATAAACAAATTATTATTTCTTGTTTCTTCGAAGATATTCTATTAGATACATATATCTTATTAATATTCTTATATAAAATTAAAATCACATAAGTCAATAGCATTACAATAAAATTAGTGTATTTGATATAATAATAACAAAATTCAATTCAATATAAGAAGATAAATGTATTTCTTTTCGAAGAGCTTCATAAGGATTGTTAAGAGAGTAAAGTAGTTATTTCGGAAAATAAACAAAGAGTATTGTGTTAAATAAGAAGTCATATGATAAGATAACTGATCTTTTTGTACAAATAAACTCCGAAGGATATTGTTGACAGTACAATGTCGATTAAAATCGCTGCGATAAACTTCGAAGGATATTGTTAACAGTGCAATGCCAATTAAAATTGCTGCGAAGAACAGTGCAAAATTGTTGCGAAAACATTGGTTTATAACTTGTTATGCACAGGTTTATGTTTATGATTGCCTTTATAAATGTAGAAATTTGATAAACTTCAGACACTATTAATAATAGAATTAATAATACCAAATAAATTACTATTGCATCTTGCACTCGTACAATAGTATGATTAAGTTCTCAAAAGTGTACAATTTTATAGAAATAGATGCAATCGAAGATATAATTCACGCTTTGATACTAATAAATACTTTATAAATAAATATTTGTATTATAATTATATCAATAAATTTCGTATTGTATTAATATTAATATATAATGCAACATACTTTTATAATTTTATCATTTCTTTTTTTATTATTTTAATTTATTTCAGAAAGTATTCATATTTTATTTGTAGATAATACCTTTTCAATATGTAGAAATTTAATCAATTAAATAAATTTTTAATAAAATAATACATATCTATAGACAATACTTCGAAAAATGAAAGATATACTAATAATAATTTATTTAATTAATGAATTATCCTTAAAATTAAGTGATATGCATATATGCATACAATAATATCACCTTTCTCGTTATATCAAAGGTAAAGTTTATTTATAATTACATATCTTAAGATATTTCGCGACATAAATTTAATATTTATGTAATTAATCAGGGTATAATATTATGATGTATCAAAAAGAAGGAGAGAAGGGTTGTAATTTATATTTTATTGTATTAATAAAAGAAATATGATGATACATTTAGGAAGTATTCGAAGTTATTATTAAATTCTGAGAAAATGAGATAGAAAAAAATGTATATAAAGAATCAAAATTCTTCTATCTTTATCATAAAATATATTTGCAAATAAATATAACCATTTTTTAAAAATTTTCAAAATGTCTCGAAGAACTTNCATATTTTATTTGTAGATAATACCTTTTCAATATGTAGAAATTTAATCAATTAAATAAATTTTTAATAAAATAATACATATCTATAGACAATACTTCGAAAAATGAAAGATATACTAATAATAATTTATTTAATTAATGAATTATCCTTAAAATTAAGTGATATGCATATATGCATACAATAATATCACCTTTCTCGTTATATCAAAGGTAAAGTTTATTTATAATTACATATCTTAAGATATTTCGCGACATAAATTTAATATTTATGTAATTAATCAGGGTATAATATTATGATGTATCAAAAAGAAGGAGAGAAGGGTTGTAATTTATATTTTATTGTATTAATAAAAGAAATATGATGATACATTTAGGAAGTATTCGAAGTTATTATTAAATTCTGAGAAAATGAGATAGAAAAAAATGTATATAAAGAATCAAAATTCTTCTATCTTTATCATAAAATATATTTGCAAATAAATATAACCATTTTTTAAAAATTTTCAAAATGTCTCGAAGAACTTTCGTTAGTTTTTATATAAAAAAAATCAAAAAAGATGATGATAGAATTTCTAGTTTTTTATCTGGATCAAGTTCCACTAAAGCAAAAAAAAGAACTTCAGTATCTACTTCGGCAACAGCAGAAGCATCAACGTCAAGAGTATCTACTCCGGCAACAGCAGAAGCATCAATGTCAAGATCATCATTTGAAAGAGGAAGTGGAGAAACTGAAATGGAAGCTGTATTAATAGGACCAACGGGAAGTGATAATGAACGACAAACTTCTCCATCAGCTCAAGCAAGAAAACGAAGAAGAACTGAAAAAGGAAGAGAACAACATTCTGATGGTAATTTTTCAAAATTTTTCAAAACATTTAATAAAAATATTTTCTAATGTATAATTTATTTTATTAGAAGAAGAAGAACCTCTATTGAAAAGAAAAGGAAAACAAGATCAAATGCTAGACTATTTAAAAAAAATTGATAAGGAAGTCGGAGACCTTNCCCAAATTAAAAAATCAATATTTGCGATATTCAGAAATCTTCTGCGAATAAATATGAAAGCATCACCAAGTGAAATCAAAACTTGGAAAGAATTACCTGTAGTAAGAGAATGTTTTGAAAAACTTCATAAAACCATACCGGATGAAACCATGACCTGGTGCGGAAAGATCATCCGCAAAACTTGGCCAGACGTGGGAAAAATTTCCGATGAACAAATAGCATTTACTGTAGCAGTGTGCGAAAGTTTTTTAGATCCAAA
>PQFF01000050.1:122578-167151 GCA_003547095.1 Diversispora epigaea | reverse complement strand
ACTAATGATAATATGAAAGGTCGATTGCTGTGATAAACTTCGAAGGATATTATCAACAGTGCAATGCCAATTAAAATTGATGCGATAAACTTCGAAGGATATTGCTAACGGTGCAATGTCGATTAAAATTGCTGCGATAAACTTCGAAGGATATTGTTAACAATACAATGTCGATTAAAATTGCTGCATTATAAACGTATGCGGAATACAACAAAAATAAATGTGCCGAGATTTACGAAAATTAAATATAGGTGATGACCATCGAAGTTTAATGAAACAATATATTATGAATATCTAACATAAGCGGAGGTTATCAAGAACCTCCGATACAAGATAACTACAAAAACGATAATATTCGTAAGATTTCGCCATATAAAAATATCAAAATCGATAACCTTCGAAGGTTACCAAAACCTCCGAAGGATAATGTAGTGATAATCAACGTTAACGTTAAACTTCGAAGGTTTTCGTTATAAAAAATTTCCTGATGTATATTTTTTATTCTCCAATTTTTACATTCTATTATAAATTTTATACCCTTTTTCATTCCTTTAATATCTATTCCTTTATCACCCGGCCCACTAAAAATATGTTTAATTAATAATGAATATTTGTATCATTGTTATCAAGGATAAGAAGGACGTTCTTTATATGTTATATCAAATACAAAGACCACGGAGTGCTTCCTGTTCTTTACCACTATATGTTTGATTTACCATAAAAGACCTGTTTTGATTTAACCCCACATACACATTGGACGGTCTTCACGAATGGAGGGTACTCGTGTGGCAGCGTAAATTTCAAACATATAAATAACTCAACAAATATTCAGTGAAAGGATATAACTCACCCTGTTATTTCACATTTAATATTCGCATCTGTTAACAATTTTTCTATTTTTATTTTAAAATTTTTATCTTTTTGTACGGGAGAATTTTTTTCTTGTTGAAATTTAGTCATTTTGTTGAGTTTAGAAAAAATAATAAAAACAATTATAATAAATGATACTTATCTTAAATCGCGAAGATACAAAATAGGTAATAAGACATGAGAAACAATATTTAGATTGTAGTGTAACAATTAAAAGGTCAATTAAATTCTATTCTTTGGTCAAAATCAATAAATTAAAAAAAGATTGTAGTGTAACAGATTAAATGTAACAATATATAAAATACATTAATAAATTTGTGTTATATAACGCTATATATTATTATAATAACTATTATTTATTATCTATTTATAAAATTTAAAATAAAAATTTATTTACTAAAAATTCGTTATCTATATTAAAACGTGGAATAATATGTATTATATCATTTATTGCTTCTATTTCTATTAAATTAAAAATATTTGTTTTTTCTAATAATGGGCATTCGTATAAATATGGATTTACCGATGATTTGAAATCATACCACTGCACGAGTGCGAGATGCATTGGTTCTTCATAATTCATTATTATTTCAGTTATTTTTTTTTTTTTTAAAACGCTGTGATCATGCAGCTTAGTTTATTAATTAGACTTTACAAACCTATAATCTAAATTATTACTAAATTAAACTATAGTATTAATGCAAACTAGCTACTCACCCGTCAAAAATAGTAAAACTATCTCTAAGTGCGATCTCAGGAAATAGTTTAATGCTATCCGAGTGCTAGGTAAATACCTTTATGCCTTAGCCTACAAGGGCTCGGAGTCTAAGCATAGGGTTATTTATACCCAACTCTACNTTCTTGTTGAAATTTAGTCATTTTGTTGAGTTTAGAAAAAAATAATAAAAACAATTATAATAAATGATACTTATCTTAAATCGCGAAGATACAAAATAGGTAATAAGACATGAGAAACAATATTTAGATTGTAGTGTAACAATTAAAAGGTCAATTAAATTCTATTCTTTGGTCAAAATCAATAAATTAAAAAAAGATTGTAGTGTAACAGATTAAATGTAACAATATATAAAATACATTAATAAATTTGTGTTATATAACGCTATATATTATTATAATAACTATTATTTATTATCTATTTATAAAATTTAAAATAAAAATTTATTTACTAAAAATTCGTTATCTATATTAAAACGTGGAATAATATGTATTATATCATTTATTGCTTCTATTTCTATTAAATTAAAAATATTTGTTTTTTCTAATAATGGGCATTCGTATAAATATGGATTTACCGATGATTTGAAATCATACCACTGCACGAGTGCGAGATGCATTGGTTCTTCATAATTCATTATTATTTCAGTTATTTTTTTTTTTTTTAAAACGCTGTGATCATGCAGCTTAGTTTATTAATTAGACTTTACAAACCTATAATCTAAATTATTACTAAATTAAACTATAGTATTAATGCAAACTAGCTACTCACCCGTCAAAAATAGTAAAACTATCTCTAAGTGCGATCTCAGGAAATAGTTTAATGCTATCCGAGTGCTAGGTAAATACCTTTATGCCTTAGCCTACAAGGGCTCGGAGTCTAAGCATAGGGTTATTTATACCCAACTCTACCCACTGAGATCATGATCACTCTTTAAAACCCTAAAAACTTTATACCTTTACTAACCCAACCTTTAATAATATTAAAACTATTATTGATACAGTTATTATTATTGTTATTATAATTATTGTTACTATCATTATTGAAACTATTGTTAATATTATTACTATTATTATTACAGTTACTACTATTATTGGATTCATTACTATCTATTTGAATTATATGTACTGGTTTCCGTTTCATTCGATTTATAATTCCATGTTGCTTTTCTGCTTCAATTAGAATTTTGCATCGTAATCTCCAAATGTTTTTATGAAAATTTTTTCTAAAATGATTTGACCATGTATTAAGAATATCTCGTGATTTGTTATAAGAACCAGTAACCTGTTTAATTGTTGAAACATGATTAGGTTGTATGAAACCAGATGTAAATTTAATGAGAAAAGAAGTATTTGAAATAATATTGTTTGCAATAGATGTAATGGTAGTATGTAAATTATCCTCAATAATTGGATGTCTATGATTGTTTTCAAGAGACTTTTGAAGTGAAAAGGTTGCATAGGAGATTGCATTATTCCATAGTTGTGAACGTTGGCTATCAGTTTGAGGACATAAAAATAAATGTTCAATATTTTCTTCAGTTGAGTGACAAAGTGGACACATAGTAAAAGAGGAATAAATTTTTGGTTGTCTAATTGCAAGGCGATCCAGGGTAGGTAATTCATTATGAATTAGTTTAAAAAGAAAAGTTCACTTATTACTTTGTTTAATAGATGTATAATAATTTCGGATTGAAAGACGTTTCCAAGCTAATTTTCAATCTGAGTTTGACTGATCTGATGGATCATCAGTTAAAAATTTCTTGATACGATTTTGACTCTTCCATGTATAAAGATTAATATATTTATGTATTTGTTTAATAAAATTACGGGTATTAATATTTACAGAAAAAATATCCCAAGTAGGTATAGTGAAGAGAGGTCCTGTGTCAATAATATTAAATTGAATAGGTTCTAAGTTGAGAGCATTTTTTGCTAACCGATCTACTTGTTCATTAAAATTTACTCCGCTATGTGCCTTGACCTTAAATAATATAACTGAAAGACTTTTTGATTTAACGGTTTCTAATATTTTAAGCCAAACAACATGGTTGTTTATCCTGAGCCATTGCCGAGTTGTTAGGGATCTTGTCATGATATATTTGAATGTGTCGATACATGTTTGACTATCTGTGTTAATTTTTACTTTACATTGTGAAGGGGCTGTAAGTAAAGCTGTAAAGATAGCAATAACTTCAGCATGACTAGAAGGCCAAGATGAAACCCCACATGAAAAGGTTGAAAGTAACTGTGGACCTGATGTTTGTATCCAAGCTGAACCCATGCGCATATGTTAAGTACCTTGTTCAGTTAAAGATCCATCAGAAAAGAATTCTAGATATTGTGTAGAAAAGTTATTATAAAGTGCAGTAGAAAGGAGAGTACTATAATGTTGAGAAGCTATAAATTTTTTAATTAATGCAATTTCAGGAACTTGTGGTATATCAATTGTTGGAAATGAGCTGGTTATAGATATGTTATATTGGTTATAAATATGGTTTTTAATGGAGGAGAAATTACATGGTAATTTAAATTTCCATTGAGCTCCTTTAAGTTTCATGAGACCTGTTATTGCAACAGGTACAAGATTTGAGGGATACTAAATGAACAGAATGTATTGTTGTTGGTGACAGACTCTGATTTGTTACAACCCAAACATGGGAGAAGAGAAAATTGTTCGGATTGATTTTCTATATAATGATCAATTCTGAAGGTAGTATTAATGTTTGTATTATGATCGGGTTTGTATGTAATATGACCCCATATATATGTGGATTCAACTGGATCAAGATATCCGATCCAGTCCTTAACACTACGTTTTTTATTCAAAGGTTGTGTCTATGGATAGTGTGAGTCTATATAAGTCTTGGAAGACCATGAAGATGAAAGTCTGGGAGAATTAGTTGGATCCACAATTATGTTTCTTATTAGTTTGTACCAATTAGGCTGTTTTCCTCTATTGACATTGGTGAAAACTCCAATCATTGGCCATTCTAAAATAATATTGTTATGTGTATCTATAATCTGATCAAGAAAAAGTAGGTAACGACGATGTAGACTTTTGACTGAGGACTTATAAAGCTTATCATTGTTCAATACTGTTTTAATAGATAAATTACCACCTTTCCATCGAAATAATTCTTGTATACGGGGACCTTGAAAATTAATTCCAAGGGAATGTGCTGTGTTTAAAATCTGACCGGAAAGGTTGTCGTTTGTGTTAAGTTTTACTTTATTGTTTATTAATATATTTGTTGGTTCCCAATTTAGAAGTTGAAGGTCTTTAAGACGAATAAATGTTGAAGTCCCTACAACACCAGTGTCATTAAGTCTATGAATAAGCCCATTAATTTGTGATTCATTTTGTAGTTCTGAAATACTTTTGAGATTGTATATTCCTGGATGACGAATTGCACTGTTAGGGATAGTACGAGTAACTTGAATTAGATTTTTGAAAACTTGTGAATATTTTGCTGTTAACCTTTTACAAGCAGATGGATTTATATGACTATTTATCATCCTGTATTCAATTCTAGGAAGTAGAATTCGACTTATTATATAATGAGCTTGTTTATCTGTCATATGTTTATATTGAATAATCCTAATAATTCGATCAATTTCCCTTTGTACCAATTCGACTGTGTTCTTTTTATGACTTTTTTCTCCAAACCATACTCCAAGAAATCGTACAAATTCATGCTTCGAGGTTGCATATACCCCATCCCTATCTTGACCTATATATATAGGATTTGTTTCTTTTTCTTCTTTAAAGTTAACAGCGATAATTTATGACTTAGAACTATTTACTTGCGAATCATTTGCATGATAAAATTGAGTAGCATCATTAAGAATAGCTTGAAGGTTGTTTTTAGATGATGCTATCCACGTGGTATCATCCATATAAGTTAAGCATGCTGTACGCACTGTAAGTGACTTGGTGATAGAAAATCTTACATCAGGTCTCCAAGAAGAATGCATAGTATAACCATACTGTTTGTTATTATTAATTTTACATAACAAAGGATCGTAAAAGATACGCCAAAGAAGAGAGATAATTTCTCCTTGATCTATCCCATCACCCGCAGTGATTTCATCAGTCAATCCATAATCTGTGATAATACGAAGTTTCCTATTTTTAAATAGGTTTATTATAAGGTCAATTGCAAGTTTGGGAAGTTTGATACGTAGGAGGGCTTTTTCCAACATGACTAAGTTTACCGTATCAAATGCTTTTGCTGTATCCTGGAAGAATACCCACAATTCTTTATGTTTTTCACGTGCATCTTCAAAAATGTTATTGAGTAAGTGGATAGGTTCGTGAGTAGATTCTCCTGGTAACCCAGCGAAATTAGGACCCCTCAAAATATTTTCAGTTTTACAGATATGCGCTAAACAGTTGTTGACTATCTTTAACATGCATTTCCTGACTGTTTCTAATAGTATAATTGGTCGTGTATTTGTTAGATCACATTCCCATGCTTTGAATTTTGGTATTGGATAAATTACACTGTGTTTCCAATTGTTTGGGATAGATCCAGTATCAAAACAAAGTTTAAAGAAGAAGCGTAAAATATCTTTTGTGTGGGGACCAGACTTTTTAAGCATTTCATAACTAATACCCGATATACCACAAGCTTTACCATTAGGGAGTGAACTGAGGACCTCTCGTAGTTCTTCTTTTGTTGGAATATCTCCTAGATTTTTATAACAGTCTGAGTTAATATAATTACGAGGTGTGTATTGACACTCCAGGATTCGTCCAATCTGTTAAAATTGGCATCTCTTTCCTTAAAAGCTGACTCATAATAAGACATTGTGTAAGATTGAACTTCTTTGGGGTCTGTTGTTATATAAGTTAAATTTTCCTCATCATTTCTAATAAGCAAATGATCCAGGGTGATTGTGTGGTGGGTGTAATTGGTTAATGAGTTAATCATACGTCTCTGATTAGAAAATAAGTCTGAGCACCTTGATTTTATAGTTTCTTTAATAAATCTACGTGTTTTTGCTGTCTCTTCTAATTTCAATTTAACTTTAAGAGATTCTAAAAACTCTTTAGCCAGAAGCCATTCAGAAATAATTGTATTATGATTTAAGGGTTGAATTGTGCCCATACCACTATTATTAATTTTTTTGACTTGTTTATTAATGTCTGTGATGTTGGATGGAGGTGTATTGGATTTAGATATGAGAGATATAATTGATGTAAGAAATTTCCATGTTTTAAATGTTAGGGAACGATCAAGATGAAGATTATTAACTGTTGTGGATCTTTTAATTTGTTTAGTAGGAATATGTCTATTTGCAACTTGAATAAAATAAAATTCAATTTGATTCCAAATATCAGATATTTTGGAATGGAAAGGATTGATATTATCTGTATTATCTGGAAAATTATTATTGGATATATGTATAAGTTCTTGTTTGATGTGTTCTAATATATTATGAGTTTGGAGTCTATGATCAAGGGTTGAAGCAAAATTTCTCCATTCTTTTACTGTCATTGATTTATAGTCAAATACCATTCGGGAACCTTTCCTTCTTAAGATAGCATTACTTTGTAAATTGAATATACCATCAGAAAAAATTTCACAAGAAAGTATTGAATGATCACTACCCGTAATATGGTCTATTAGAGTATTATTAAAACTATGTATATTTGTAATTATATCAGGTGAAAACCAAATTTGATCAATTCTACTTTCTGATAAGGAGTTTTTCCAAGTAAATGTACGTTTGTCCCCTTGCCATGTTGCTTGTAGATCTGTAAATGCCCAATCTTAAAAAAAAGTCGAAAAGGGGGATTTCGGACTTGTAAGATGGAGTAGGGAACTTGTCTTTTCCCCTGGACAATCTGTCAAGATGTGGAAGAACGACTGCATTAAAATCTCCCATGATTATTATTTTTGTATTTTTTTTGTTTCTTCAGCAATTAATTTCCTAATTTGTGTTTGATAGATTCTACTACTCTTCTTATCATTAGGTAGATAAACTTGTATGATAAGAATATGACTCCTTCCTTTAAACAGTAATGTGACTGATAATAAACGTCCATCAAATCGAAAAACCTTTTGAATGTGTTTTGCAATATCTTTTTTTATGAGTAAGCCAACACCAGTTCCCCTTGGTTCTAGGTCATTGGAACTCCAGAAACATTTATATATATCCTGTTCTTTAAATGCGAAGTTTGTAGCTGATTCTTTAAGTTTTGTTTCACTTATACCAACGATATCAAAATTATGAGTTTCTAAATAGTGTGAAAAAAGCATTTGCTCATGTGTAGTGTTGATACCCCTTATATTGTGTGTGCCAATCTTAATAGTATTATTTGCATGAGAATTTATGGATGAGGGAGGTATGTTTGTAGGACCATAGCCACCCTTATTTGATTCTTTATATTGTCTACCTATATAATTTGTTAAAGTAAAATTAAGTACTAATAAAAGTAAATTTAAGTAAAAAGTATAATTGAAAACTTGAAAAAATATTTTTTAATGAATGTAGGTATAATTATAATAGTAATATTAAGTTTCTGCAAGTTGGATGTCAGAAACTGGTTAAAACTTATTGTGAAAAAGAACTTATAGGTGCCAAGGTGTTCCATGAAAACCTTGGTGACGAAAAAAGGATCTATTAGATCTTAATCTTAGATAAATATGAGAGTTGTTTAAATAACTATTAGAAAAGTGTTGGGTTTGTAAAGTATTATTATTGTTTCTAGAAAGGGATTGATTATATCTATTAGCTGAAATTTTGATAAAAGAATCTGGCAATCTGTTTCCAAAGTAGTAATGTTTTCGTAACAAGTTTTTAATAGGAACGATATCATTTGTATTTGTGATAGGAAGTGAAATATTAAGTTGTTTATTGACCTCCCTTGGATTAAAAGGTAGAGATGGTTTTAATGATGTACGTGTTTTAAAGGTATTTGTTTTAGATTTATTATTATTTTCAAAAGAACTAGGTTTGTATGATTCATGAAAGAAAGAAGTTGGTAGTTGGTCTATGATATAATGTTGTCTAAGAATATTACGGACAGATTGTAAACTTGAAAAATTTTTAATTGGAATAAAGTTTGATATTGAAGATTTGATTTCTTCACTAATATTATCTGGAATTTGAGGAAGAATCAATTTGTTTTGTGTAAATTTTAATTTAATTAATTGGGAAAATTTAAACCAGTTAATTTTACTACTGGGAATGTTAAGGAAATATATAATGGATTGAATTAAATTATTATGTTCAGGGTTGTAACCAAATGTTGAAATTTCATTATAAAGAAGGATCCATCCAAAACAAATAATAACTTGACTTTTTAAGATGTCACAAATACTTTTTGAACAAGATGAAGATCCAGTAGTTTGAATATAATTATTAATGGCCTCGTTAAGGGAACTTTCAAAACTTATTTGGTGTTCAGGTTTGTTAAAAGATCTGAAAGACTTGAAAAAAGATTTACCAGATAATAAAAAACTTTGAATAGACTTAGGAAGTGACAGTTTCGGGAATTTAATAACTTTTAACTTTAAAATGTAATCTACGAAAGTTTCTACATTATGCATGGAGTTCATAAATTGTTTTAACTGTTGAGTGAGAGTATCCTCCTCAACAACACTTTTATCGATGCATGGATAGGAAGGGATACTATCCTTGAATAAATTAAAATTCTCAGAACGAAAAGATTGCTGTGTGGCTGAGGTATCGTAACTAATACCTTCTATCTGAGTCATCGACAGTGTGCTTTCCTTTGTCTTGATAAACTTTAGACTTATCGAATGAAGAGGATTTATTAAAAATATTATTAACACGTTTGCCTGCTTGATATTGTTTAACTGTTTCATCAATTATGTCTAACTCTTTATATTGGATTGAAGAAAATCTGTTAAGATTTCTTCTCAGAATTCTGACAAGTCCTTCTAGATGACTGTTCAGAGGAGGTTTTGATTCTAAGTATTTTTGCTGTAAAATTGAGAAGACATTTTCAAGATCTAACTATTCATTCGGAATTTCCAAGATGGTAATAATAAATTTAATTTGATTATTATACTTTGGTGAGTATCCAGTAGGTGAAACTAATTTAATTAAGTATTCCCAAACGTAATGAAGATGTAAACCAGAAATAAGTTCCTCTTCTTTTTCCCCTGGTATATCTATAACACTTTGTTTGTTTCTATACATTGAGAAAATCTTATGTATTGCAGCATCATATTGTTGTAAGAATGAGAATTTTCCATGATATTGAAGATAGTTTCGATAAGATGATTTGAGATTTCTAAAAACATTTCTGTCATTTTTACGAAATTTGTCAAAAATAAAGAGAGGAGTTATTTGTACTGGAGGTTCAATATATTGTAGGTTGATGATATAAGAAGCAAAGAGATCTGGTGATGACAAAGTGTTCGAAAAAGTTTCAAGTTCATTATAGATTTCTTCTTCAGTGAGCAAGAAACGTTCATTATCCCTTACATATTGGTTGCAAGATTCTGATATAAATTGTTGATTATCTTCAACGTTACCCTTAGAAGGATAGTCCTGATTAAATGTAAAAGAAGAAAAAGGTTCTTTCACATTTTCTTTTGGAAGAAATAATGGTGATGATTGACCAATGCTCATGTAAGTGTAGTCCTCTTTGTCAGATATCACTGCTTCACCTAGTTCCAAAATGTTAGAAACAGGAAGATTGTTATTAATATTATTACTATTATCTATATTATTAAGGGAAGTAAGTGTTTCGTTATTATGATTATTATCAGTTGGTGATGGCTCCCTAGAATTTCCATGCAAGTCTTTTCCATGATTAAGTGGTTTTTTATCATGTGATTCGTGACTAATGATTTCGGCATTGTTCCAGATCTTACCACCCTCACTATTAATATTATTAACTCCGTTTTTTTTATTTTGTAGGGACCCTTGCTCAAATATCCCAGCATTATTACTCTTACCCGGTGCACCAATGTTGCTACGAATTAAGGGATGTAAAGGGGATGACGCAGCCCGCTTGTTCCGTTTAAGAGGTTGAGGATTAATTGGACTAGGACTAGATGGAGCCGTATCCGCAATAAGTTCAGGGTCGCTCTGGCCGGAGTCCTGGCTTGAGTATATATATCTTTTTATCGACCTGTTCCATTTGTGTTTAGGGGTGGAGGCTTTGTTGATGATGGAATTATCTCTCTTATTTATAAAGAAAGGAGATTGCGAAGTGGAAGTAAACTCCAAGGACGGTTTAATGAAATTCGCGGACAGGCTTTTTTCCCACTGTCACATGTCTCAGTGGGCACAGAAATAAACTTTCTTGAAACTGCATTATCTTGTGTATCGTTGTCGACAGATTTATCCCCAATAATCTGTTGTGTATCTATAGGTAGCGCAAAAATAGGTTTGGGTTCACAAAATGGCTTAACAATTAGATCTGAATTCTCAAGTGGGTTGGTATTTTTTTCCTCATACAATTTGAAGTGATCGTCAGTGTGATCTGCAGGTATTTTGAGTGAATCGTGAGTTTCTTCCGAAGAAAACGAATCCCTTGAATTCTCCGATGAATAATCTGACTCGTTAACGTTTTCTTTTTCTTTATTATTAATAGCAACGGAAGGTATGGAGATGCCTAAATCGTCAGCACGGAGGGCGAGTACTTGTTCCAATTCATCTATAGTAGTCTTGTGGTTTCGATATGATGAAATATAAGGGATCAAGAGACTATTTCTGACGGAATCCAAGACTATATCTGCTGCACTAATAATGCTAACGGTTTGGTTCATAGTATTTCCGTCTACACAAGTAAGACTTATTAAAAATATTTCGTTTTTCTTTTTCTATCATGGTATTATGGGTGAAGTTCCTAATAGAAAATTCATTGGTTTGTATTTCTTTTAAAACAACTGAGAACTGGTTCCTTGTTTCGTTTCTCCATGCTTCAATCCATTTGAAACCGTGTTTTGTACTGCTTTTTCCAAAAAGATTTTGTAACATATTTTTTTCTTTAATAAAGAAATTATTAGACTATGAAATGTATTAGAATTTTATTAAAACAATAGTAGTAGTATGAAATGAACGAAATTTCGANGATCTGAATTCTCAAGTGGGTTGGTATTTTTTTCCTCATACAATTTGAAGTGATCGTCAGTGTGATCTGCAGGTATTTTGAGTGAATCGTGAGTTTCTTCCGAAGAAAACGAATCCCTTGAATTCTCCGATGAATAATCTGACTCGTTAACGTTTTCTTTTTCTTTATTATTAATAGCAACGGAAGGTATGGAGATGCCTAAATCGTCAGCACGGAGGGCGAGTACTTGTTCCAATTCATCTATAGTAGTCTTGTGGTTTCGATATGATGAAATATAAGGGATCAAGAGACTATTTCTGACGGAATCCAAGACTATATCTGCTGCACTAATAATGCTAACGGTTTGGTTCATAGTATTTCCGTCTACACAAGTAAGACTTATTAAAAATATTTCGTTTTTCTTTTTCTATCATGGTATTATGGGTGAAGTTCCTAATAGAAAATTCATTGGTTTGTATTTCTTTTAAAACAACTGAGAACTGGTTCCTTGTTTCGTTTCTCCATGCTTCAATCCATTTGAAACCGTGTTTTGTACTGCTTTTTCCAAAAAGATTTTGTAACATATTTTTTTCTTTAATAAAGAAATTATTAGACTATGAAATGTATTAGAATTTTATTAAAACAATAGTAGTAGTATGAAATGAACGAAATTTCGAAGTCATCAAAGTATTTTATTAGGTTATATAAGTATAGAGCCTTAACTAGATAATTATTTAAGATATGTATATAAAAGTTATACTGAAATAAAGTGAACAAAATCTGAAGTCATAAAGTATAATTGTTAGGTCATATAAGCAAGGAAAGCATCAAAACATGAGAACTTTTCTTTCTGCAAATTTTGGGCAAAAGGATCTGCGGAAAGAGTTTTTATTATTATTTCAGTTATTAAAAGAACCTATTTATAAAATATTAATAATAATTAAATATTCATCATTATTTCACAAGATATTAATTTTGATCTTTACCTGAGCAAAGCATATACCATTATCTGATGTGTATTTAAAGATTTCATCTGGATTCATTTCAACTGCAATATTACTGAATATAGGTCTTTTATGGAATTTATTGTTTGCACGCATTTTTGTACCATATTTTAATGTCACACCACTATATATGCGAAATTTTATATCAATTTCTTCATGTTCAGATAGTTTTTGATCATAGAAATCTAAATATGCATCTAAACACTCCAAGAATTTTTCGAAGCCAAGTTTCATTTCTTTTTCGAGGTCAGAGTCATTCATTTTTGTTTGGATATAAATTTCAGCATTTTGTATACAAAATTCATATAATTTTTTTGAATATTTTAATGCTATTGGGGTTTTTGGTATTTCTTTTAAGGAACTTTCTATTATGATGGCTTTGCGACGAATCTAAAGAAAAATGTGTTAATATAAATTTAATAACGTTATATAACGATTTTTACCAAAAAAGAATACTTACAATTTTCATTATTTGTTTTTCAATTTCTTTTTTATTTGTTAATTTATAAGGCTTTTTGACATAATCTTTATGAAAGCTTTCATATATTTCTGTTGTATACTCATTAATGGCACCAAATTCACGAATTGAAGAGCAAATATGGAACACCCACGAATGTAATTTGGGAAATTGAAGCTTAGATGATGAATATTCTTCAAATAGTTTAATAAAAAGTTTTGCCCATTCATTTATCGATTCCTGAAATTAATTAGAGAAAATTTTAATATGCAACGAATTAAAATATTGTATAAAGATATATATTGTTACCTGCAGACAAGTAATATCAGATTCTTCATAATTTTCTTTTCTTGATAATAAATACATTTTATTCCATTTTAAATATATTTCAGTTATACCTGCCACCCAAATTCAAAATCCAAATGCCGAAATCCCAAATGCCAAAATCCCAAATCCCAAATCCCAAATTATAATTAGTATCTTTTGCCGAAATCCCAAATCCCAAATCCCAAATTATAATTAGTATCTTTTGCCGAAATCCCAAATCCCAAATCCCAAATACTAGTAATTTGTGCATTTTGGCGTCCCAAATCCCAAATTATTTGGGATTTGGGCAACACGTATAATTTCAGTAATTTTGTTATTTTTAATAAAATTTGGTCTTTTGGAATCTTGATAGAGATTGTCTACAATAAAAATCATTATTTTCATAAGACTTCGATATTCCGAAGCGGTTAGTAAGGTAAGATGTAAAAAACCGTTAAAAAACGATTTAAAATCTTGATAGTGGGGAATTAATTTAACGCGATTATTCATTTTATCGATAAAGGATTTTCCACATTGTTCGAGAATTAAAGCTTTAGTAAAGCTTAATTGATAATGAAACAGGCCAAGATCAAGGTGGTGCATTCTATCGGGTACTGTGGCAGCATACATGTTGATATCCCTATTAAATTTTGAATTTTATTAATACTTTTATTATTTAAAATTAAAAATTTCATACTTACGGAACATTCCAAAAAAAATTTCGAACTTTTTCAATGCTAACATTTTTTTCCGTATTATTTTTATAATGTAATTTCATATTTTTATGAAATCTTGGTTCTATTTGATTGCTATTTAAGTTTATATTTGATAAATTTTCTTTAGAAACAAGACAAAAATGACAGGGGTGATTTGATTGTGTTGATTTATATTATACATCACTGGTCGAATGAACAAAAATCGGAATCCTATTGATGGCGGAAATATGCATAAATCGGACATCCTATTTGTGAAAATTCATAAATCGGAAATTCCTATTTATAAATCAGAAAAAATCGACTGCCTATATTTAATAAATCTTAGCAAATTTAGCCATCAATCGGAATCCTATTCATGATAAAACCATCCTATTTTTTTCCATTCGACCAGTGCGTGTTGCCCAAATCCCAAATAATTTGGGATTTGGGACGCCAAAATGCACAAATTACTAGTATTTGGGATTTGGGATTTGGGATTTTGGCAAAAAATACTAATTGTAATTTGGGATTTGGGATTTGGGATTTGGGATTTCGGCATTTGGGATTTTGGCATTTGGCATTTGGATTTTGAATTTGGGTGGCAGGTATAATTTATATGTTAATGAAAATGTGCATGCTTCAGGCTAGTCAGAAATAATCATAGAAATTCTAGGGATACACCNTAAAAAACCGTTAAAAAACGATTTAAAATCTTGATAGTGGGGAATTAATTTAACGCGATTATTCATTTTATCGATAAAGGATTTTCCACATTGTTCGAGAATTAAAGCTTTAGTAAAGCTTAATTGATAATGAAACAGGCCAAGATCAAGGTGGTGCATTCTATCGGGTACTGTGGCAGCATACATGTTGATATCCCTATTAAATTTTGAATTTTATTAATACTTTTATTATTTAAAATTAAAAATTTCATACTTACGGAACATTCCAAAAAAAATTTCGAACTTTTTCAATGCTAACATTTTTTTCCGTATTATTTTTATAATGTAATTTCATATTTTTATGAAATCTTGGTTCTATTTGATTGCTATTTAAGTTTATATTTGATAAATTTTCTTTAGAAACAAGACAAAAATGACAGGGGTGATTTGATTGTGTTGATTTATATTATACATCACTGGTCGAATGAACAAAAATCGGAATCCTATTGATGGCGGAAATATGCATAAATCGGACATCCTATTTGTGAAAATTCATAAATCGGAAATTCCTATTTATAAATCAGAAAAAATCGACTGCCTATATTTAATAAATCTTAGCAAATTTAGCCATCAATCGGAATCCTATTCATGATAAAACCATCCTATTTTTTTCCATTCGACCAGTGCGTGTTGCCCAAATCCCAAATAATTTGGGATTTGGGACGCCAAAATGCACAAATTACTAGTATTTGGGATTTGGGATTTGGGATTTTGGCAAAAAATACTAATTGTAATTTGGGATTTGGGATTTGGGATTTGGGATTTCGGCATTTGGGATTTTGGCATTTGGCATTTGGATTTTGAATTTGGGTGGCAGGTATAATTTATATGTTAATGAAAATGTGCATGCTTCAGGCTAGTCAGAAATAATCATAGAAATTCTAGGGATACACCACAATATTCTATTATTTAACTCTAATTCTATACCATTATTTTGTTATATAACGGAGACAACAAAAATTTGAGAGTTTTATGAAAAGTTCTGCAAACTATATTTTTATGTTCTTCAGATTTTTTTTGAGTATCATCTTTTGCTTTTATAATAGGAAGATATGCTAATAATTGTTTTACATCTGGTTTATTTCTATGCCAGGTTATAATATTGCCCAGAGTTATAAAAATGGGGTGCAAGGTATTTTTTCTGAGAGTGTCAGTCGTTGAAGCATTGGAATATAATATGATTGATAATAGATGTGAACCAAATGGTATGGTTTTTTCTGTTTTTGCCCACCAATTGGCGGTATATTGCTCGTTGTAATTTCTATTATTATTTGACTATAAAACGGTATATAGTGTTAAAAAATAATAATTTATAATATTATATTGTTAAAATTAATTACCTGATCATTTTTAAAATTAAACGTAATATTATTATGTATATCATTTATTGATAAAATATTTTTAATACAATTTATTATAGGCCAATAATATATGATATAATCTTTGTTATTATATTTTAAAATTACTTTTTCTTTGTTTAATAAGTTGATTAATTTCATCCTATCCATTAATTTTCTTCCTTGTTCTATGTTTTTGGGAAGAGGTGATGTCGGTAGGTTTGAATGTTTATTAAAAAAATGTATTATTGCGTTTCCGGCTTTATTATTTAGGTTATATTGAATAATTAATGTTATTAAATCAGAATAAGTATTGTTTAAAAATTTTGGTATGGTTTCAGTTTCTTCTTCTGCTGATTCGGATTCTTCAGATTCGTCGGATTCATTATCAGTTTTATCTGATTCGAATTCGTTTTTATCAAATTCAGATTCAGTTTCATCAGATTCGAATTTAGATTCTTTAGTTTCAAATTTAGGTTCTCTGGATGTGGGCTCTTCATATTGTATAGATGCGTGTTTCTCGAATGTTAGACTATCAATATTTTGCAGACGTTCATCTATTTCAACTTTATAATTTATATTGGTTACATATATTTGATAATAATCGAAAGATTATAATAAGAAATTTTCACACTTTGTATAATGTCATTGATTCTGTTGCTTCTTGGACTAGACCTAGATTCATCATCCGATATATAAATTATTTCATTATTTCGATTATCTTTGCTATTATCCTATATAAATAAAGTATTATTAAAAATTAATAATATTATATAACATTTCATTAATATTAATTACTTCTTGCTCAGACATAATGATATGAATAAAAATTTCTTCAGAACTACTTGAAGCATAATTTTCGAAACATTTTTTAACGTGCTAACTGTAAGCAGAACGGTTTGAAAGAACACGATTACAAAAAGGACATGTAAAAGCCATTATTATCGTTAAATGAATAATTAATAGGAATGGTTAATTAATAAAATGATTCATTTAAATACTTAATACTTGTGAATTTCTAAATTTGAAAATTTATTACTTGTTTATTACTGATTTAAAACGTAATACAATGTTATTATAATTCTATACCACAAAATTATCTATATTAAATACATATTTAATCAGAATTCTTCAAGAACTTCATAAAATTTATAAATCATAAAAAATATTCGTAATATATTTTAATTATTGTAAAAAAGAAGTTTATTTGAAAATAATATAATACTTTCTCAAACAAAGGAAGAAAATGTCGTGAAACACGTAATATAGAAGAAATTTGTCAGATTTGTAGTCATAAGATATTTTAAAAATGATACTCCTCATTACATTAAAGGAAGGAAATACATATGTAATATTATATAGAAGGAATTTGATGGTGATAGATAAACAAATCTGTGAGAAAATTAGATATTAGATTAAAAATAAAATATTCCGTTATACACCATTATTAAAAAACTGGTTATACTGTTTATGCATGATCAGGAATGATCTGCATTATCGATTATCAAATGGTAAAATACTATTTAAACCCTTACCCCATAAAGGTTGTTTACTTACCACAAAAAATGAAGGGATAACTTTAAGAAAAAAATTTTGGAACGAAAGTTTCGAAATTTTTTTTTAAATTATACATGCAAATAATTAATTTTTTTTTGTTTCACTTTACAATATGATGCTAAGTAATTACAAAAATCCTTTATTTACATTATTTATATTAAATATAATAAACAATATATTAATATTTTCAACTGAACTTTTCGAACAAAAACGTTATATAACGTAATACTAACATTATATTCTAATATTTTTAAGTCAACCTAACAAAGTCCTTTTCAGAAAATACCTTTTTTTTTACTTTTCAACAAAATTTTTTTTCAATTTCAACTAACTATACTTAAGAGTCAAGATAGCCTGCTACAAATATCACATGAGAAAAAAGAATGGTAAATATAAATATTTAATTTATTTGTTAAAGAAGTAGAGATAAATCTATATAAAGAGTATTATTTGAGATAAAATAATGTCAAAATATTATTTAAAGAAGAGAAATTATAATAATATATATATAACGAAACATTTCGTTATATATTGAAATATGTAATAAATAAAAATATATTTTATTACTATATTATACAANGGAACGAAAGTTTCGAAATTTTTTTTTAAATTATACACGCAAATAATTAATTTTTTTTTGTTTCACTTTACAATATGATGCTAAGTAATTACAAAAATCCTTTATTTACATTATTTATATTAAATATAATAAACAATATATTAATATTTTCAACTGAACTTTTCGAACAAAAACGTTATATAACGTAATACTAACATTATATTCTAATATTTTTAAGTCAACCTAACAAAGTCTTTTTCAGAAAATACCTTTTTTTTTACTTTTCAACAAAATTTTTTTTCAATTTCAACTAACTATACTTAAGAGTCAAGATAGCCTGCTACAAATATCACATGAGAAAAAAGAATGGTAAATATAAATATTTAATTTATTTGTTAAAGAAGTAGAGATAAATCTATATAAAGAGTATTATTTGAGATAAAATAATGTCAAAATATTATTTAAAGAAGAGAAATTATAATATATATATAACGAAACATTTCGTTATATATTGAAATATGTAATAAATAAAAATATATTTTATTACTATATTATACAAAGCCACGTAATACAAAAAAACCCAAAAAAAACAATAACAATGACAATGAAGAAGCACCAGAAGCAATGGTGACATCATCATCAACGCCAGTTTCAACTACAAAATCTGCTTCAGTATCCGCTCTCTTATCAAAATCAGCATCAAGATCCATAGCAACAACAAAATCAACTTCAACTTCAAAATTGATATCAAACTCAACCTCAACAAAATCAACTTGTTCCGTTTCATTGGATGCTGAAGCAAACAAAAAAAAGAAAACCAATAAATTTAAAGGTAACAAACGTTATATATCGGTTTAAAAGATAATTAAATATATTATAATATAATTAATGTTGAATTTCTTTAATTTAGATGAAAAAACAAATCAAAAAATAATGAATACACTATTGGAAATAAAAAAAGATATTACTGGAATAAAAAAAGAAATCTCTGAAATATACAAAAGTGTAGATAATTCCAAAGAAAAAAATAAGGAAGTGGAAGAATCATATTTAAATGTAAGAATAATGTTATACTTTATTTTTCTTTATGTATATAAATAAAAATTAATTTTAAATATTTTTACAGAAAATAGTCCAAACTGTATCAAAACCTTTTATTGAAACAGATATATATCCGGATATTGAAAAACTAAAAGAAGAAACAAAGAACTACTTAAATTCAAACGATCCCGAATTTCTTGCAAAATGTTCAGAGAAAAAATGTGATCATTTGTTTGAAAAAAAAATTCATGGAAAGGTAAATAATTTAATTAATAATTTATTGTATATCAAATGACATTTAGTAAAATATGACGTTAGATAACGTTTTATAATATAGATGCTATTGAAACTTTGATCAATGAGAGGTAATATGGTTGCCAAAATTAAATCGGCAATATTTTCTACCTTTGGTGAAGATTCACTACCAAATATTAATAACAATGCTACGCAAAAAGATATAATGGATTGGAAGGAAAAAAAAGAAGTTAGAAAAGCATTTGAAAAATTACATAAAAAAATAAATAATGACAACGACGAAGAAACATCAACATGGTGTAATAAAATATTGCAGAAAGCATTTCCAAATCCTGATAAGGTAGGAAAACCTCTCCTCGCATTCGCCGTAGGAGTAATTGAAATAATTCTTGATCCTGATAATGGAAGTATAAAAGTAAAAGACGAAATAATGAAATCAAAAATAAGAAAAAATATAGTAAGTTTAATTTAAATATTATTAATTTATTGAAGACTCCGGAAAAAATAAAAAAAAAGGGTTAAATATCATTATAATTTAGGATAAAATCGAAAATGGAAATATCTATATTTCTTCATCATCCTCAGAATCATTCTCAGAATCAGAAAAGGATAACAATGACAATACGAATGAAGACAACAAAGATGTTGGCATAATTTATATTGACTCTAATGAAGAAAACAATATAAATTTATCTCAAATGGACGATGAAAGCGAAATGGAATAAAAAAATTAAGTATGTTTATTACTTTAATATTTTAAAAAATTTGTGACGAATTAATATTTATTAATATATTTCTTTATTATACATGTAATAAAATAATATGTAATTATAATAAATGTAATATAATAATTAATAAAAGAAAATAATAAAGATTGAAAATCAAATTTTAAATTTAAAAAAAATGTAATATTTTGAAAAAATAAAAATAAATTAAATATAAAAAACGTTATTTAACGCTAAACGCTATTAAATGATGTTTAAATATTATTATATATCGCCGTTTTATAGTGTAAAATGAACATTTCGTACTTTTAACGTTATTAAACGCTTCTGACTAATGATATACGAATGCCAATATACAATGTTATTAATACGAAATGTTTGTAATACGTTATAAAATGGCGATATATAACGTTATATATACACCGTTCATAAACGTAGTACGAACAGCACGTATTTATAGCGTACTAGAACATTATATTCTAGTACGTAGGTGTCGTTCTAGAACATAATACGAACGTTCCGTTCATATAACGTTATATAAAAATTACTGATGTACCATCATTTGCATAAAAAATAGATTCATCATGTGTAACTAAAATAATCTCTTTTTCATTTTCAATTAAATTTGGTGCAATTCGTTCCATCTTTTCACCATCATATTTTGCCATGAATTTTTCATATTCAAATATTTGATTTAAAAAAGATTTCCGATATTCCACCACATCAGAACGTTCATGTCCATTGGAGTCCGGTCAATCACATGAGTGGTGTACACCCTAAAAATTGATGTTGAGTACGGTGTACCTAAAAAAAACGTACAAAAGAGTACCGTACAAATGTGTACGGAATAAAAAAAATTTGGTACTCCACATCTTATCTTTGTTAATATAATTAATATTCGAAATGTATGGTGTCCGTTCATTAAAATTTTACTCAATTGTAGAATAAATCAATAAAAATTATACAAAAGATGTCACGTTTTTTAAGTAAATTCGTGTTCAAATATATTGCTCCCTTTCTTTCCTTTCTTTTTAAAAAATATTTTGAAATGGAAATGTCACTTATTAATACAATTGTTTCTGAAGAGGATGTAATTTATGAGGAAGACTTTAATGAAGAAGTATACTAATATTTTGTATTTTGTATTTAATTATAATAAAAATAAAATAATAAAATTTTATTATTTAGTTAAGCAATACATCATCTGAAAATGAAGAAGAAGTTTATATTACAAAAAATACATCTGTTGAAACTATATTACATTCTTTAACTCCTATTGAGTATCCACCAACAAGTATAAATGGTGTAGCTATTATTTTTCATGTTGAAGGATGGCAAAATGCAGATGCTGCATTCACTGATGTAAATATTTTTCTTTAATTTTATTTATTTAAAATGATTATATTTTTCTTTAATTTTTATTTATTTAAAATGATTAATAATATTATTAATTAAATTTTTTTAAAGATTCAATATTCCATGGGCAAACCTTGTGGTCAACACAATACATCCTGTTCTTATCTAGGAAATGTTGCAGTAACCAAAAAGGATAGAACTTGTCAAGGATTAAAAATATGTGAATTTGCTAGTTCAGAATTATTAGAAATGACACATAAAACAGTAGAATTTAATTCAGATTTACGTTTAAAAATAAGTGAAGAATTATCTACAGATAATGTAAAAAATAATACCTTTGTGTAAGTGTTTTTACATTATTTATAAATATTAATTTCTTTAATAAAATAATAAAAATAACAAGATAAAAATTATAATTCTATTTAGTATATATTTAGCAGCAATTAAAACTGAATGTAGATATAAAAATAATGGAATACAATGTGATGGAAAAGCTGTATTAAAATGTTTTAGACGACATGATGAAATCACACCTCCTACATATTTTATTGGATGTAGTAAATGGAGATCCAATGAAAAATATCATCGATTTATTAGTATTCAAGAAAACACTGATTTAAATTTACTTCGCCAACTTTTGGATGGATTATGGGAGGTAAATATATATTAATTAAGTTTTTAATTTTTATATTTATTTATTAAAATTAAAAATTATTTAAATAAATATATATTAATTAAGTATTTAATTTTTATATTTGTTTATTAAAATTATTTAAATAAATTCAGGGAGAATCAGATGAGCCAATTAATAATTGCTTTACAGTATTACACAATAGTTCAAAAAAAACATATTGTCGTAAGTTTAAAATATAATATAATATGATTTTAATTTTTTTTTTAAATTATTCATTTTAAATTTTTATTTTTAACTTTTTAATTAGCACATCCACATTGTGAAAGAAATATTGTAAAGCAAGGATCAATAATCCAAAAAACTTGTAATGTTAAATATTCANATGATGAAATCACACCTCCTACATATTTTATTGGATGTAGTAAATGGAGATCCAATGAAAAATATCATCGATTTATTAGTATTCAAGAAAACACTGATTTAAATTTACTTCGTCAACTTTTGGATGGATTATGGGAGGTAAATATATATTAATTAAGTTTTTAATTTTTATATTTATTTATTAAAATTAAAAATTATTTAAATAAATATATATTAATTAAGTATTTAATTTTTATATTTGTTTATTAAAATTATTTAAATAAATTCAGGGAGAATCAGATGAGCCAATTAATAATTGCTTTACAGTATTACACAATAGTTCAAAAAAAACATATTGTCGTAAGTTTAAAATATAATATAATATGATTTTAATTTTTTTTTTAAATTATTCATTTTAAATTTTTATTTTTAACTTTTTAATTAGCACATCCACATTGTGAAAGAAATATTGTAAAGCAAGGATCAATAATCCAAAAAACTTGTAATGTTAAATATTCAAAATTAATACCACTTGATATCAAAAAGTGTTCATATATGATTCTTGTTTCTAGAGGAATTCATTCACATCCACCATCTCCACCTAATCGAGTTCCAATTACTATTCGTGATCGTTTACAAAAATTAATTCATCAAGCAAATGATAATACTGGAGATGTTACTCCAACTCGTATTATATCAGGTAATTTTAAAAATTATAAATAATTAAATATTTAAATATTGAATTTATTTTATTTAATTTATAATTTATATATTTATTATTATAATTTATTTTATATAGAATTTTTCGAAGATAATCATGTAATGATTATTTGTACCACTCCAGAACAATTAAGTGAATGGGTGAAATGTCAATATTTTGAAATTGATTTGTCATTTAAAAGAGTTGCAGAGGAAATCAATGAATTTGAAATCAATTATTTTAATTTGAATCACAACTTAAGTAAATTTTATATTATTTTTTTTTCTTTAAAATAATTTTTAATTGTAAATATATATTAATATTATATTATTTTTTAGTTATTACTGTGCAACATCAGTTGCATATTACAGAATCTTTCATTCGCTTTTTGATCTTATATTACAATTAACTGGATTATCACCTCAATTTAAACATATTCATGGTAATGGATGGGGATGTATTATTGCAGATTTGGATTATGCACAAGCAAAAAGGCTTGGAATGATATTGAATGAAATAGATAAAACAAAAGATTGGGAAAAACATTTAGTTCATATTTTAAAATCTTGTCAAGTTCATTATAAAAGGTGAAAATTTTTTTTTAATTGTTATTATCAATGTAATTATATTAAATCTATTTTATTTTTATATTATTGTAGAAAAATCAGAGAGAACAAATATGATGAAATTGTTTCAAATGATATACTTGCACTTCTTTCAGCAGATTCTGAAGATATAATTAATAAATTATTTGACAATATTTTAAAAAATGATGAAAATACAACCAGTTAGTAAATTATATATATTTTTTAATATTTTTATTATTATAATCTTAAATATAACAGATAATTTTTTTATTTTTTTAAAGCTGGGTTTCATTTTATAAACAAACATGGATCATTGGTTCTTTAAACAAAACCATGTCTAAAATTGATAATGAAATTTGGATTACAGTACCAAATAATACAAATGTAGCAGAAGCTGCTCATGCATTAAGCAATCGTCGTGGAAAAAATCTAAAACTAATAACAGCAATCAAACAGTATTTATAATATTTTTATTTATTTTTTTTTAATTAAAATTCAAAGTTATTACAAATTGAATTAAATATGATTAATTTATTAGGGGATATAAATTAGACAAAGAAAGATTAATTGCCATTAATAATAACAACAAATACAATATACCTTTTCGTGGAAGAGACAAAGGTTCTATAGCTCGAAAAGTTTCATCAAATAAACGTCAAGGTAAATTATTTTTATTAAATAAGTTTGAAATTATATAATAAAATAAACTAATGTTTTGTTTTATTAATTCTATATTTAATTTATTTATTAGCTAATAAACTGATCAAAAAAGCAAAAACAACTTTTTCTAAACGTAAACAAAATGAAAATGCAAGTTCCAGTAAGAAAAAACTTAAAAAAACTATTACAATTGAATCTGATATTGAAGATAATCAAAATGAAGATAATCAAGATCAAGAAAATATTGAATTTCAAGAAAAAGTCATGGCTTTAAAAGAGCGTCAGCTTACATTAAGAGAAAGGGAAGCTAAAATTCGTGAAATAGAATTGAATAATCTTATAAAAGAAAAAGAATTAAATAATAATTAAATAATAGTTTAATAATAATAATTGTATATAGGTAAATATTAAATAATAGTTTAATAATATAATAGTTTAATAATATAATAGTTTATAATATAATAGTTTAATAATAATAGTTTAATAATATATATATATTGAAATTATAATAATTAAATAATTAATAAATACATAAATTTTTTGGCAAATTATAAATATTTTGGAGTGAGGCTCAGTTGGTTAAAAAAAAATTTATTTCCGTAAATAATATTTTTTAAGTCAAATTACAAATTTCAAATTGAGTACTGAAATTTNTCATTGGTTCTTTAAACAAAACCATGTCTAAAATTGATAATGAAATTTGGATTACAGTACCAAATAATACAAATGTAGCAGAAGCTGCTCATGCATTAAGCAATCGTCGTGGAAAAAATCTAAAACTAATAACAGCAATCAAACAGTATTTATAATATTTTTATTTATTTTTTTTTAATTAAAATTCAAAGTTATTACAAATTGAATTAAATATGATTAATTTATTAGGGGATATAAATTAGACAAAGAAAGATTAATTGCCATTAATAATAACAACAAATACAATATACCTTTTCGTGAAAGAGACAAAGGTTCTATAGCTCGAAAAGTTTCATCAAATAAACGTCAAGGTAAATTATTTTTATTAAATAAGTTTGAAATTATATAATAAAATAAACTAATGTTTTGTTTTATTAATTCTATATTTAATTTATTTATTAGCTAATAAACTGATCAAAAAAGCAAAAACAACTTTTTCTAAACGTAAACAAAATGAAAATGCAAGTTCCAGTAAGAAAAAACTTAAAAAAACTATTACAATTGAATCTGATATTGAAGATAATCAAAATGAAGATAATCAAGATCAAGAAAATATTGAATTTCAAGAAAAAGTCATGGCTTTAAAAGAGCGTCAGCTTACATTAAGAGAAAGGGAAGCTAAAATTTGTGAAATAGAATTGAATAATCTTATAAAAGAAAAAGAATTAAATAATAATTAAATAATAGTTTAATAATAATAATTGTATATAGGTAAATATTAAATAATAGTTTAATAATATAATAGTTTAATAATATAATAGTTTATAATATAATAGTTTAATAATAATAGTTTAATAATATATATATATTGAAATTATAATAATTAAATAATTAATAAATACATAAATTTTTTGGCAAATTATAAATATTTTGGAGTGAGGCTCAGTTGGTTAAAAAAAATTTATTTTCGTAAATAATATTTTTTAAGTCAAATTACAAATTTCAAATTGAGTACTGAAATTTTTTCATACACATTTATACACATTTGTACAATTTACAACTGTGTACGGCTTCATTAAGTACACTGTACTCAACTTCAATTTTTAGGATGTACACCACTCATGTGATTGACCGGACTCCACACCTTTACGGAGTATACAGATAAACTGTACGGTACGAAACGCTATTTTGTACTGTACGATTTTACATAAATTTTGCACAAAATTCATACAGTCCTTATTTATTTAATAAACCCAACCCGTGACTAATTTATACTCTTTTTTATGTTCTGATCGTTCGTGGTATGAATGAAAATATCACGTGATAGTAGTTAATCAACCATACAAGCCACAAATAAATCATACAGATCACCTAACTTCTATTCGTACAGTACAAGATAGCATTTTCGTACCGTACAGTTTATCGTCATACTGCAGAATATTTAACCATCTAGTTGCAGTTTGTACACTTATTGTTTTTTTTTCATATATATTACAATGAGTAATACGTAAAGGTGTGGAGTCCGGTCAATCACATGAGTGGAGTACAGAAATGTAAAAACAAGTACATATGTGTACAAGTATTTTAACCCTGTCTTACTCTAAATAACTGACCAATCCCTAACCATACCCTAGTTTTAATCACATGATATTTGAGAGTTTTTTTACACCTTTGTACACCGTACGCAACTCTTATTTTATGCCTGTACACCACTCATCTGGTTGACTGGACTCCACACCTTTCCGTAATACCTTATTACAATCAATTAATAAAGAATTTTCAATATATTCTTTAAATTTCACTGGTGTTATAGATTCACCTTGCATTTTAATCCATGTATGACATTTGTTAACTATATCTTCATCATCAACTAAACGAAATATTTTTTGATGCTTTCCTCTTAAACTAAGTGGAAGTGTATTATATTTTAACCAATATTTTGCCTATTTTCTAATTAAATATGATTTATGTGGTATTGATTCTAAAAAAATTAATTGTGCTGCTTCTTTACTTGCTTTTAATTTGCCTTTGCCATTATTATCTAAATGTTTCAAATACTCAAATATTGCACGTTTTTTATTATATTTAACAATATTAATATCTGAACAGTTAATTAGTTCATTCTTCAAAATATCTATTTTTTCATTAATATTTTCAGGTTTCCATAATTCATTCTCTTCACTATTAATTTCTTGCAATTCATCAATCTGATTATTTGCTGTCTCATTTGTAAAAAATGTAATTTTCATATTATTTTTTGCTGCTTTGGTAAATGAACCATTGGGTCCATNTAAACGAAATATTTTTTGATGCTTTCCTCTTAAACTAAGTGGAAGTGTATTATATTTTAACCAATATTTTGCCTATTTTCTAATTAAATATGATTTATGTGGTATTGATTCTAAAAAAATTAATTGTGCTGCTTCTTTACTTGCTTTTAATTTGCCTTTGCCATTATTATCTAAATGTTTCAAATACTCAAATATTGCACGTTTTTTATTATATTTAACAATATTAATATCTGAACAGTTAATTAGTTCATTCTTCAAAATATCTATTTTTTCATTAATATTTTCAGGTTTCCATAATTCATTCTCTTCACTATTAATTTCTTGCAATTCATCAATCTGATTATTTGCTGTCTCATTTGTAAAAAATGTAATTTTCATATTATTTTTTGCTGCTTTGGTAAATGAACCATTGGGTCCATCATTAGTAAATTTTTTTAAACGTAAGCCTTCAAAGTCCTTTACTCCAATAACCTTCGAATACCTCCAACATAAACGTAATATTTACGAAGGTTATTGGTACCGAAAACCTTCATTTTTATTAATAAAACGTAATACTCCAGAGGTTATTGATATCGATAACCTTCAATAACCTTCACTTTATCATAATAAATGTAATATTTGCAAAGGTTATTGGTCCGATAACCTTCAATAACCTTTGAAAACGGAATTATTACAATAACCTCCGACATAAAAAATTTCCTGATGATATTTATCATAATATGTTGATTTTGGAAGTTTTCCGGTCATATATAGCATCAGGAATTAAATATAAACATTCTAGTGCGTCCAAAATACACCGATCTATAGCGTCCTACGAACACCACCTACGTTCATATAGCGTATTAAATATGCCGTTCTAGTGCGTTCTCCGAACGCTTCGTATATATAGCGTACTAGAACGCACTGTTCTAGTGCGTTCTTCGAACGTTTCGTATATATAGCGTACTAGAACGTACCATTTTAGTGCGTTCTCCGAACGTTTCGTATATATAGCATACTAGAACGCACCGTTCTAGTGCGTTCTCCGGACGTTTCGTATATATAGCGTCCTAGAATGCCTCTATATAATTCCGGATGTAGGCCTCGCTTGCCTATACTTTTATCTGCTTCATTTTTCCAAGTAAGATCTAATTTTTGTAATCTTTGAAATCTTTCATTCTCTTCTACAAACCAATTGTCATCAATATTATTTTCATTATTTTCATCACTATCTTCTTCAATTTCTTCAGTATTTTTTTTAACAAATAAACCATTTTTATCCCGTTCTTGATTTTTGTATAAACTTTTTCTTTTAGAAATACGTCCCATTACATATATACGTGTTGCCCAAATCCCAAATAATTTGGGATTTGGGATGCCAAAATGCACAAATTACTAGTATTTGGGATTTGGGATTTGGGATTTGGGATTTCGGCAAAAGATACTAATCATAATTTGGGATTTGGGATTTGGGATTTTGGCATTTGGGATTTTGGCATTTGGATTTTGAATTTGGGTGGCAGGTATAATTACATAACCATGCATGCATATACATATGATATTATATATAAAAATATTAAAATCTGATTGGTTGAAACAATAAATCACTTGACAAATACATTCCGAAATTTATTATTTTTTATATATAAACATATAAAATATCCCTGCATATCAGCACATTTAGGGAATCGGACCTTTTTTTAGTTCCTAGTTTACATAAGATCACATGAGATCTTGGTTTTTTATTGGGTACTTATCAACTAATATGCAGATTTTAACACCCCAAAATCTGAATCAGCTGATTCTGATTCGTCTATTTTTTCAAATGATCGTAACAAAACAAAACAAACCATAGTAAAAACCCATGAACCAGAACCAAAACCCATGAGAATATTTAGGTGAGCATTTGATATTGTTGGGTGTAATTATTAAGCCATCTATTAATATAATACCTTTTTTTAAGAATTTTAAAACATAAATTACCTCAATCTATGCTGTCAACACTTTCTTTTTCTCGCTGCCTTACTTGTGGCAAGAAATACAAAAATTCGAAAGGTTTAGCACAACTATACTTGCACGCAAAATTATTTTGGGGCCCTGAAATTGCAATTTTGGGGAAAAAAGTCGAAATAGTTTTTCATAGAAGACAAAATTATTTTACTTAAAACCCGAAATTTTTTGACCACCCAGATTTATTCTTTGATTGAAAATACACATAACTAGGTACTTTTTTTACTTCCATATATAGAATAAATTCTGCATAAATCTCAAAAAGTCGAAATACCTCAAAAATCCAAAATCAATTTTGGGAACATGTATAAACACGACACAAACATTACGTACAACAATATAATCAACATAGACAAGAACTTGATGAAATTCCAATAAATACTATAGATGAATTTAAACAAATTATAGTTGCTGAAATCCATAGAAAATTAACATTAAGTTTTAGAAGTATGGGTAAAAAATTGGTGACTATACCATGTACAGAAAGCATTTTTTTTTCTATTTTCGGAGGGAATATTCATTATTATTCTAATACAAAAGGATTTTATATATGTTTTTTCAAAGGTTCTAATTCATATGAAATTTTAAGCAATATTTTTAATTCAGAACAGTGGGGAAAAAAAATATATTCGCAAAATCAAGTAACTTATATAGTTTGTGCTGATCCTATTCCATGGAATAATAATTTGCAAGACCAATCAACAGAAGAAATAGATCCTCTTGAAAAATTACTGCATTCATCAATTAAAAAAATAAAAATAAAAAAACGACCACGATTTTTGCGAAGGGAAATTTTAATTGAATAGAAAAAAAAAAATAAGGCGGGATATTTGCACATTAATTTTTATATATCACAATCACAAATTTTTTAAATGTATTTTAATGATTCGTAATATATTTTTTATTATTCAAATATAATAAAATTATATATTTAACAATAATAAATTTATACTATATAATGAGTCTTTATTTTTAATTATTTTAATTATAAAATATATCAATATTATTAATCTATAATAAATAAAATAAAATATCTAACATTAATAATATACAATATAATATAAAGGATATTAATTAAAAATTATTATTTTACCTTTAACACGAAGCTTTTTAATTTTATTAGGTTCAGATAATAAATTATAATTAAAATAAAGGATACGATTTTCATATTCCATTATTTCTTGAATTGCTGATTTTTTTCTTAATAAATTTCTACCATTTTTAAATGTTTTACGAAAAAAAGTTGAAACTTGTTGATGATTTTTTTTTCGACTGCAGAACATGAAAATGCTTTAACACCCCATTGTTTGTGTTTTTTCAAAAATTCCCATCCATGAAAAACTAATGCATGCATATAATGTGTTATTTGATTTGGTAAATATAACCCTTTTGTAAAATTTTTCAAATCATTTGGATTTCCGGATGATGGAGTAAGAAATAAGATTAACCACTCTTTAGCTTGTTTTTTAAATTCTAATGGATTAGTTTTTTTGTTTTTCAATGCACAATACAATGAATTAAACCCATCCCATAATTTTCTAATTAAATGTGCACGTGAAGGTCTAAATAATAATTCTAAATTAAAAAATTCCAAAACTTTTTTTTTATCATCACCAACAAGGGAAGTATATTCCCAATTATGTGAATCCTTATTTTCCCAAAATTGAAAAGATATTTTTAATCGTTTCATTTCATCTAAAATTATTTTTCTAGTTAAATTATTAAATAAACCACGCTCTTTAATTTCAGATAATACTAATTCCCATAATCTATCAGTAATTCGTAAAAAAACATGTAATTCATCAAAAACTATATTACCTATTGGAATCATATTAAAAATTAGTGGAAAAATATGTCCATTAATATTATTATAATTAATAGAAATTTCATCTATATCTTTTTCTATATTCCAAGTTTTATTTAAATCCCCAATTTGATCTTTTGAACAAAGACACCATGGACAAAAAAATCTTGAGTTTGCACTATTTAATCCCAGACATATGGCGAGAAATTTCCAATCAGAACTAAAATATAATTAAAGAACATAATTCTTCAATAAATGGTTCTAATATAAATTTTATATTATCATATTTTTCAGTACCAGGATATAAAGCAATAGTATAATGATAATCAGGATTATGATGATAATTTTCATGATTTAAAATCATAAATGTTATCATCACATGCTCTAAAATTCGTTCTTTTTGCAAATTTGGAATAATATAATATAATATATCTTTAGCACTTCTACGAACACCCAGTCCTATTGTGTCTAAAATTTCTTGTACTATTTCTGAATCTGCAATATGTGATTCTTCGAATTCTATATTTTTTAAATTTTCTTTTTCTTTCATATTTATCAATGAGAGCTTAATTATTTGATTCATATTATTGGTAATTTCAATTCGTTTATTTGAGATTATATATTCCCGAGTTAAGTGATTATCAGTCATAGCCAAATTTCTATACGAATCTCTGGAGATTTTTCCATTATCAACAGCCTTAATCATTGATCGGATATGGTTATTTTCGTTTAATTGATTTTTAGATCCATAACTTACTTGATAATCAGTTTTGTTAATGGAAAATTCAATTGATTTTAATTTTATAGCATCTGATTGATGATATATTTTCGTAATATCATTTCTGAAGTGTGATTGCACATTTGTTGCAATTTTTTTAGCACGCTTGTCAAGTGTTGAGGATGTACAATTAATGGCTGGTTTAATTAAGTTTCCTCTTCTTTTTAATTCTCTTTCCCTTTGCACACTACTTAATTGCAAGCCAAACAAAAGAGGACCCGAGATATTAATAATAATAAAATAATAAATAATAAATGATATAAAAAATAAATATTTACTTGTTCATAAAGCAATGCTGTATTAGAGGTAGATTTATCGGAAAAAATAATGTGCTGAAAATTTGAACCATATTTTATTTTAAATTGAAATGTATGACTATCATTGTCAAAATCTATTTCACAACGAACTGTTCTTTTTTTAGTGGCTCATCCCCATGTAGTTTCTACAATATAATCATACGGAATTTTATACGGCTGTGAACGTCTACTAGTTTTTCTTGGTATTGAAAGTTCAGGTTGATTTGAATAAACTCCTTCTTTAATAATTAAATAATTGAAGCTACGTCTAGTAACATTATTCATACATTCTTTATACAAAATTTTATTATCTATAGGGTATCTAGAATCTTCTTTTATGTGAAGTTTATTATTGGTGTTTTCTTTATCACTATTGTTTTTGTCTTCTGATGCCATAGAAAATTCAAAAAAAAGGAATGCGAATAATAAAATATAATCGCGTTTGTAAACATATTTAAAAAAAAATTGTTTATATAATATAAAAATTTATTAGGTTAATACAAACATTTTTTAACAGAATAATTTTAAATATTATTTATATTGAATGAATTAGCCAATCAAAATTTTGTAGATCAGGAATCAGGACCTCATTTTTTCCATTCTGAAAATTAGCTGATATGGTACTTTAAACTTCAATAACTTTTTTTATTTTATATATTAAAAATAAAATACCGTAATTCGCTGGCCAAAAGCCCCGGGTATCTTACACCCCACCCTCCAAAAACTTGAGTTGTACCCGGGGGGATATTTTGTTTGGGGGAGGGTATTTTGCTCAATATGGGTTTTTGTTCAGAGGATACAAAATAAAGGGGATACAAATCATAGTTTCGTTATTTGCATTGTACGCGCCAAGGTGCATTAAAATTTTTTTAAATAAAATGACCCGAAACCAGAACAATTAAAACGAGTAAAAATTACAAATTAAAAAAAGAGAGTAATAATAATAATCCAAATATTTTTTTTATTTTTTTATTGTATTCGATTGTTAAATATAATACCATATATTGTACCCGGGTACAACGTACCCCACCATAACACAAATCTATGAGATATACCCGGGTATATTTCATAGGGGATACTTTGCCCTAGGGGATACTTTGGCCAGCGAATTACGGTAATCCGTGAAAAATATACCTATGGTCTTCCTTTACAATTTTAACGGATTATTTTTTGAATATCTATTTTAAGTAATAAGTTATTGGCTTTTAAATAAAATTAATTTTTATAAGGTCTTTAGATGAATTGCACCATAGTAAGTTTAATTTAAATATTATTAATTTATTGAAGACTCCGGAAAAAATAAAAAAAAAGGGTTAAATATCGTTATAATTTAGGATAAAATCGAAAATGGAAATATCTATATTTCATCATCATCCTCAGAATCATCCTCAGAATCAGAAAAGGATAACAATGACAATACGAATGAAGACAACGAAGATGTTGACGTAATTTATATTGACTCTAATGAAGAAAATGATATAAATTTATTTCAAATGGACGATGAAAGTGAAATGGAATAAAAAAATTAAGTATGTTTATTACTTTAATATTTTAAAAAATTTGTAACGAATTAATATTTATTAATATATTTCTTTATTATACATGTAATAAAATAATATGTAATTATAATAAATGTAATATAATAATTAATAAAAGAAAATAATAAAGATTGAAAATCAAATTTTAAATTCAAAAAAAATGTAATATTTTGAAAAAATAAAAATAAATTAATATAAAATTTTTTTGAAAGTCCATTTTTGTGATGAGATATCACTAAATTCATGCAACTTTATGAAAATATTATATAATTTATTATAGCAGTAAAACCTCAGTTTTCATATTCACTAAAAATTTCTCCTTGATAAATTTAAAGAAAAAAAGTTTACTCAGTGGAAACTGTAGATTCCTGTTTAGTACCGATCTTCAAATGTGTTGGCCTATGACCAATTATGACCTATTGGTCAATTATAGTTATGACCATATGACCTACTATGACCTATAGTAAATTATGAGCTTTTATGACCTACTGATAATTGATATGACCTAAAATGTCTATCACTGCTTCACTGATTGGTATATGGATCACGAATTAAATATAAAAAATGTTATTTAATGCTAAACGCTATTAAATGATGTCTAAATATTATTATATATCGCCGTTTTATAGTGTAAAATGAACATTTTGTACTTTTAACGTTATTAAACGCTTCTGACTAACGATATACGAACGCCGATATACAACGTTATTAATACGAAACGTTCGTAATATGTTATAAAACGGCGATATATAATGTTATATATACACCGTTCATAAACGTAATACGAACAGCACGTATTTATAGCGTACTAGAATGTTATGTTCTAGTACGTAGGTGTTGTTCTAGAACGTAATACGAACGTTCTGTTCATATAACGTTATAGAACGTTATATAAAAATTACTGATATAAGAGAAACATTAATTCCATAGAACCAAGTCTCCTCGCCACAACATGTTTTCGTAATTTATCATTTTCATGAATATTGAATATATGAGATGGCTCCCGTTTTGCAATATATTTTACAATATATTTTGCGAAACCTTTATCGGTAATATATTGAGCATTCATATAGGCATTCCAGATTAATAATGTAGGTGCATGATAAGGAACTACCCAAGAGTCAGCTTCGGTTAAACATTTATACACGTATCTAGAATTACCTTCTTCGTAATGTGTTGTATCACTAAAGGGACGTGGAAATCCTTTTTTACATGTTTGCCCCAAGATCACCGGACCATTACATCTCTGATTACACGTATGAATTTGATTAGCTACAACTGCAGAATATAATTCTGGTTCATATAATGGATCAGGAACTGTCGAGTGAATTATATTATTTTCAATCATAACTTCAATGGAATTAGTTGTCCAATAACAACTGTGTGTATGGGCAGCGCCTCTATTTTGAAATTCTATGCGATCAAAGAAATCTGTTATTTCGCCAAAACCTGTAAGGTCAGATTTTTTGTAAAGTTCCTTTTTTAATAATTGAAATCGATGAACAAAATAGTTAGTGCAATGAAAAGGTCGATTAGTTGGTAAAGTATCCCCATTGTCACTTGTAGCAAGAATTTCATGTAAGTGCGTCCAACAATTTTCTGCCATACTTAATGTAATGAACAAGGTAGGTAATCCTAACTTTCGTAACATCGCATTTAGGTGAAGTTGTCTCTCATGGAAATAAGTATCACTTGTACGCATGAATGTTGGAAGTGGAAATGTTTTACTTTCGTCAATTATGTCACGGGATTCATATGAACTTTGTTGAAGTAGGTCTTGAGCATTTGGTAAAGTTCCAACATTGTCTAAATGAGATTGCCGTAATAAACGTTGCGTGTTTTGATGATGTCTTAATTTTTCTAATTGCAAGTAAAACCATGAAGGCCAATGGTGATGTAATCTCCACCTTGAATCATAATTCATTAATCGTTGCTTAATGTATTTTCCATATGTTTCTTCTCTGTTACTATTATTTAATGCTTGCTGATTTGTAATGTCCTTTTCCATCAGTAAACAAATCTGGAAAAAGTAATGGTTCCAAATTTGGATCATTTACTGTATACATGTCATCAAAACTATTGAATTGAGTCAGACGCAATTAAAATTGAGAAAAATTGGAGTTGAGTCAAGGCAAATTTTGATTTTTACTAGTAACTGACGCAATTAGTTGAGTCAGACGCAATTAAAAATTGAAATTTTAAGAGTTGAGTCAAGGCCAAATTAGTTTTGACGACATGTATAATTTACTGAGATTGGTATTCTTAATGTATCGCTTTCCTGGATGAAACCTGCCATTAATCTGGAGTAATGAAAATCTTCATTATGAATTTCATCATGAAAATTATTGTTTGGAATAATGATTTCGTGTGAAGTTATCACAGGTGNCAACATTGTCTAAATGAGATTGCCGTAATAAACGTTGCGTGTTTTGATGATGTCTTAATTTTTCTAATTGCAAGTAAAACCATGAAGGCCAATGGTGATGTAATCTCCACCTTGAATCATAATTCATTAATCGTTGCTTAATGTATTTTCCATATGTTTCTTCTCTGTTACTATTATTTAATGCTTGCTGATTTGTAATGTCCTTTTCCATCAGTAAACAAATCTGGAAAAAGTAATGGTTCCAAATTTGGATCATTTACTGTATACATGTCATCAAAACTATTGAATTGAGTCAGACGCAATTAAAATTGAGAAAAATTGGAGTTGAGTCAAGGCAAATTTTGATTTTTACTAGTAACTGACGCAATTAGTTGAGTCAGACGCAATTAAAAATTGAAATTTTAAGAGTTGAGTCAAGGCCAAATTAGTTTTGACGACATGTATAATTTACTGAGATTGGTATTCTTAATGTATCGCTTTCCTGGATGAAACCTGCCATTAATCTGGAGTAATGAAAATCTTCATTATGAATTTCATCATGAAAATTATTGTTTGGAATAATGATTTCGTGTGAAGTTATCACAGGTGTGTTTACGTCTATTTGAATGTGTTCTGCTTGTGGGAATGGATTATTTAAATTTAAATTATGACGTGATAATAAAATATTTGTATATGGTTAAAGATATATGTTATTTCTGGCTAACCAGGTGGTTGCCTTTTGTAAAGTTTCATCATTAGATTCATTTGAAGTGCTATTGTTATTTGTTGGTTCCAAGAAAGCTCCAATAATTCCAGAGTACAATGTGTGTGCTCTTATGTTACGTGAATAATTCATTGTTCCGATTAAGCTTCTATATTCAGAATAGGCGTTACTATTCGGTGTCCTTCCTAAAGAACAATGTAAAAAAATAGGAGACAAGCATTTTCTCAAATGTCGAGGAACTGAAACTATTTCTTCTGGCATTGGAAATAAAAATCTCGTGGAAGGATTTTTACAAGAGTCACAAGTGGGAACCCTGTTTTCAGAAATACGATTTGTGCCTGGATGGAAGGACAAAGTTATATCTGATATATTTTGTTGTAAAGGATATATTAAAGATGGGTTATAAATTATCCAACATGCTTTTTCAGAATATAATAGTCTTCCACAATATACACACGTAATTCGGGGCCATTGTTTTAAAGTATTGTTTTGAAATTTATCATATAACCTTTGTAATTTTGGGGAAGGTCTCCAATAGGACAATTGTGATAAAGATACTTGATTCTGAGTTGATTGTATTTGATTATGGAGGTCATCAGTGATTATTACAGAATTAGAATCATTAGTCCAATTTATTAAGGTTTCATGTTCGTTGTCAAATGTATATATGTTGTGAAGTTGATAATTCATCTTGAATTTTTTTGTAACAATATGCAAGCATTTATCATTTGATAAAGGGGTACATTTTTTTTTGGTTCTATTTATACTTATTTTACAAATTTAATTTATCTAAATATAACAAAAAGTTTGAATTTTGTAAAAATGTAATTAAATCAATTTGAGATTTCTTGTTTATTTTTAATTATTTATTAACAAAATAATAAAGTAAGCATATAAATGATTTTTTACAATCTCTTTTTATAAAATAATTTCATTCATTTTTTAATCATAATTTTATTAAAAATAACATTCTCGTAAAATTTGAAAGATATAAAATAGATCAGATATAGATATAATTATGTAATTTTTGAAACGACATTGTTAAATCACACCAGTGGTGTTCAACACCAGTGGTAAATAAGTCACATGTTTTATTTTTCAACCAATAAATAAGACACATGATTTATAATAAAATATGCGGCACATGTTTTATTTTAACCAATAAAATAAGGCATAATATTTATAAATTTTTATTAATAAAATATGCGTTACATTACATCACTAATATGATATACTTCCATCATTATATCATTACATCGTACATCATATATATCATAAATGTTGATATATTGTAACTTGTTTGTTATATAAATCTTCGTTTTTGTCAGTTCCTTTTTTAAAAAAATAACAAACTTAAAAGTTTCATGTCTCAAAAAATGAATTATCATTATAAACACACTCCTTTTGCTCCCTTGCCTGCTAATCCCAAAGTTAACTAGTGGTGATGGTCTCCTCTGTTTTCTTTCGCGGACATGTTCGGGCATTATGCCCTTTCTCATTGCAAACGCCGCACGTCCTCTTATTTGACAAATCATTTGTGACATCGTGCAATGTTTTCCGAGGCTTTTTATGTGGCAATTCCGCAGGACTTTCATTGTTGTCGTCCTGATCGGGTTCGGACGTCTCAATTCGATCTGCGTCATTGTTGTCGTTCTGATCTGTTCTTTTTTCACCTTCCCGATCTGTGTTTATACGATCGAAATCTTGTGGCTTCCGGCTGTTCTCTTTGTCACCATCATCAAACATCCTTTTTTTGCCCTTACGATCTACGTTTAAATTGTTTAAATTGGAATTTTTGGACTTCCGACCTTTTTTTCTGGTAACGACGGGATTGCTGATTGTAGAAGCAAACTTAGTGATATCACCATTCTTAGCTTGACCGACGATTTCAGCTTCCATATCCTTAATCAACTTCGAGTGAACTTCGTAAAGCTCCTCCACTCTACCCGTTGCAATAGCTAGATTCAGAGTTTTCTTCATGATACCAAATCCTCTTCCATATTGTTGCTTTTGAGACAACTCTTCACGAACTTCTTTTGTAAAAACATAATTATCCCAGATGGTTTCTAAATGCGAAAAGTTGACATCAGAGACTTCTACAGTGCCGAATTCCTGACCTAAAATTGCTGAAACCGTTGGATCGTGATAAAAACTTGGATTTTTCTCCATGATCGATGAATCCGTGTACCAGCGTTGTGGAACAAGTTGAATATGGAATTTTGCAATTGGCGAAATAAGCATAATTGCAAAAAAATGACGACATACGAGGCCCCGGTTAATCAATGTTAAGCACGTACAAAGATGTGCAGCATTGTCATACAATACCACAAAATGTTTACTCTTCCTATCAATGGAAGAAACGTGCCATAATTCACGAATTCTTGCCAGATCGAGACCCATAATAAGTTGATCAAGTTCTATTACATAGGCGTCGAACATGTCTTCTGAGAACATGCCCTCTGGTGAATCTGAGATAGTCCAAAAAGTGTAATAAGTTTGGGATCGCAGGAGTAATGAATGTTGGAATAATTATTACAGATATAATGGATGTTTGGGATTGCGGGAATAATGGATATTGGGATATTATTGCGGAAATAATGGATGTTGAGTAATTATTGCGGATATAATGGATGTTTGGGATTGCGGAAGTAATGGATGTTGGGAATAATTATTGCGGAAGTAATGGATATTGGGGATAATTATTACGGAAGTAATGGATGTTGGGGATAATTATTGTGGAAGTAATGGATGTTGGGGATAATTATTACGGAAGTAATAGATGTTGAGGATAATTATTGCGAAGTAATGGATGTTGGGGATAATTATTGCGGAAGTAATGGATGTTGAGGATAATTATTGCGAAGTAATGGATGTTGGGGATAATTATTGTGGAAGTAATGGATGTTGGGGATGGGAATTGTGGAAGTAATGGATGTTAGAGGGCGGATATAATGTATGTTTAAGATTTGCAGAAGTAATGGATATTGTAGTAATTATAATAAGTTTAAGTGTAATAAGTGTAATAAATAGTGATAAATGTACAATAAAATATATAAAATTAGATAGATGATGATTGAATATATGCGGTATATATATAAGGAGAAAAAGAATCAAAGAAACTCTAATTCATACCCGTTTCCCAAGTTCGTCCGTCAAAATAGCTTTCTGGCATCGATAGTGCATGCTGCGATTCATCTCGTGGCGTTGCAACTTAAGAATTGCCGGCGTCAGATAATTTTGACAAGATACATCCACCTCTTTGAAATAATAGTTGTGGTAATCCTCATCTTGGCTTGCAGGAAGCTTGCTAATAGTTTCATTCAAGCTAATGAACCGACTTTCTCTCTGCAATAACCTTTCAATTACGGATTCAAGCTCTATAAGGGACGACGATCCGCTAACATGATTTTTGATGATACCGTTATAGGATTCAACACGTTGCGTACTTTGTATTCCTGCGTTGAATGCACAGTGCGTAAAACAAAGAACCCAAGCCTCCCGACATGGATAAAGATAACGCTGCGGCATCGGCATATTCGGTTATTAACGTGGCCCATCTTTCTTCAAATATCGGCTCTACACGACTATTTCGTGCACGGCAAAATGCTGCGAAGAATTTTTTCCACTTTTCACCATGGTATTTTCCCATAAAATGCTTTTCAAGATTCTTCCGGATATGGAATATACAAAAGTGGTGTTTTGTTGTTGGCCAGGAACTGTTTATTGAGGCAATCATCGCGGGATCGGCATCAGTATAAAGAAGGCGTGGCATTAGTCCACCAGTTGCATTTAAAAGACTTTGGAACAACCAGGAAAAGTTATCTTTGGTTTCATCCGACAAAACGGCAGTTGCTGCAAGGCGGGAACGATTATGATTGTCTACAATGATTACAACACATAGGATCATAGAATGACGGTTGGTTTTTGCAGTTGTGTCAAGGAGTACAATATCGTGAAAACGTGCCCATAATTGTTGTTGACTTGGGCGCATCCAGCAAAGTCGTACAAGACGATTTTCTTGGCCTTCAAACTGCGCATCGACGTGAAAGGACGGATTTTCCTGTTGTTGTTTCATTAGATTAAGGTATACCGAACCAGCATCACTTTTACTTTGATTTTGTTGGCGGCGAATGGAATTAATCAAGTTATAAACGTCACGATCGTGGATGTACTTTCCCGGATTTTTGTGCTGCAACACTTCAACAATTGCACCAGAGCGTACACCACATGTTGCAAGTAATCTAATATCATCTTGCATTTCTGAAGTGAACTTTCGATAACTAGGCGCGAGAGTGGCGATGGTATCAACAAGTTTGTGATTATGCTGGTTTTCAACTTTTGTGATATAAACCAGATTATCGTTCTTCCGGCGGTAGGCATTAATACGAAATTGGCAATTACCAGTATTATGTTCTGCATTACGGCTTTCTTCAGTGTGCGCTTCCTTCCTTGGCACATATTTTCGGCCTCTTGTACATGCGTAAATACGTCGTCGGGGTATGCCATCTTTTTTATCTTTTTCACTATGAGTAATTGTAATGGCGAAGCCTTAATTAAAAAAAAAATTAATTTTCTTTAATGAAAACAACAACATTTTAGGCACCTACATACTCGTCAAGTTTTGTCCAATCGTCGAAAAACATCTCTGTTGTTACCGGGTAAAGTGGTCCACCTTCATTAAGCTCGCTAGAAAGAATATCTTCCGGATTTTCGGTTAAGTTGAAGTTATGAGCACTATTTTGGTCAAATGGCTCTATTTCGCATATTTCCTCTAATGGCACTTGATCCGAAGGCTCTATTTCGAGCACTTCTTCTAGTGTCACCTCGGGGGAGACTTCATTATGAGAGAGGTTAGGAGGAAAAGTTGGAGAAGTGGAAGGAGAAACGTGGGAAAAAAATGTTGCGTTATACATGACTAAGTGTGGCGCGTATTATTTGTTATGGCGTAAATACATTTATTTCTTATTTTGATAATCACGTTTTCTTGCCAATCATATTCATTTATATTTGTTAATATGAGATCACGTTTAAAGTCATATGATCACATGATATGGTGCATGACACCACTGGTGTAATTTAAAGTTTTCGTTTTGAAATAATATATTTTTAATTTATGAAATAAGTAATTTTGTTAAATAGTTTTTTATAAAATTACAATTTCAAAAAGCATTAAAAGAATTTTTTTTTCAATTGTCAACTTGTAAAGGTTGATCTGATGAAAGTTGATTTGGTGGGGATTGATTAGATGGGTTTGTTAATTAGCATCCATGTCGGGAATTGGATTTGCATCCAGTGCCACCCTTACAGTAGAACTCATTTGAGCTAATGTCGTATGACTTTTTCTAGTAGTGGTCTTTGGTGTAGCACCACGAGTTGGTCGATTGGTTCTTCCAGAATTATTTAACCAAGGAACATTTGGAAATCTTCTATTTTCACCTGTACGGTGTTATCTAGGTCAATCATTATGATTCGTTCATGATTAACCTGATACATTTTACGGTTCTTTTAGGAGTTTAACGTGCTATGTCCAAAGACACACGACAGTTTGGTTTCTATTTTGTTTATAGAAGGCACCAGTCAGTTTATAGACATAATCGGTCTTTTCGTTGCGGCGACGCCTTTTAACATTATTATAATTAACAAGAGGTGTAGCTATCTATGCATTCAAATATAATATGTCTGCGTATTAACTCAAACGCAAAAAGTATTCTCCTTATAAAACATCACTACGTATTAACTCAAACGTAAAAAGCTATACTCTTAAAACAAATATGCGTTTACTCATCAAACGCTCAAAGATAATTTGCGTTTACTCATCAAACGCTCAAAGATAATTTGCGTTTACTCGAACGCTCAAAGTAAAGGGGTTATGCGTTTACTCAAACGCTCAAAGATAATATCTTCTTTACATAAGTCATAACTTTATTTATTCTTCTACGAAAGTTTATTCTTTATTTCATTAACTTAAGAATATTAACATTATACAATTATGCAATCAAGCATTTTAATCCCATAATATTCAATATTCTTTTATTAATTATATGTGTTAGTTTATTAATAATTTAAAAAATACAAATAAAATAATAATTCTTTTATTATTTTCATCATTCAAGAATTTTAGGGTTAAGAATAAAAATAAAAGTATTTTTCGTAAATACAAAAGGTTTATTACCTTTCGAAGTCTTCTCTTAAGGATTGATTAGTTCCATCCTTTTTATTAAGGGAATTGGAAAAGTAGAACTAGAGTCTAATCTCTATCCCTCAAAAGGTCTGGGAAAGGCCTTGTATTTATAACTAATGAGGTTACACTATTTTTCTTATTTTAGTAACGTGATCTACCATTTTACTGTACCACCGTGTTACTTATTATTACTGCGCCTTTGTGTAACCATTACTGTTATCGTGTAACTTTACTGCGCCACAAAATCATGTGATTAAAACTATTTATAAATTAATATACATATAAGAATCTAATACTAATAGGGTATTTATGTAAGGTATTGATATTTATTATTACCATTTTGTTATTTCATTAATAAAATTTGACTGCGGCTGGTTAAGTTCTCGTGATATTTCACTATATAACAACGGGTCAGTAATTGAAGGTTTGTATTTCATGAAACCCACTAGGATGGCTATTGTAGACCTGCCACCTGAGTTTATTATGTTAGTTTTATTTGCAAGGTATTGATTGTTAGTTTCATGTCTCATTTCAACCCAAAAATCTGTAGATTCCCTATCCCCAAGATACTCTTCAATAAAAAATTTCATTGCTGCTTTTCCTTCAGAATTTTGAACCGTTTGTGTTGTGACCCCGGTTAACATTACTTGAAGACTTACGGCCGGCATGGTATCAATATCGGCATAAATATTATTATTATAATTTCTTGTACCCGATTGTTCTAGCATTTTTTCAAAACCGGATCTTTGGTACAAGAGACTTAATTGTTGTTTAATTGAGGGCTTAGGGTATAGTATTCGGGGGATAGCTACCATATTTTTCATATTTTTTTTGAGGGAGGAGAGTTCATTATTGCATAACTTCTTATGAGAAGATACCGGATTATTAGGATATTTTTCATAATGGCAATTCATAATTGTCAACTTATTGTTTTCTTTATAATTGCATATAATCTTATAATCATATAATTTATGACAGTTTGTACAAACTGCCATCCTTAATTTTGGTTGAAAAATTCCTAACCTCTTTTTTGCTAAATACAAAAACGCAAAAAATTCCCAGAACTTAGAATCATTTATAGATTTGAGCATAACATTTAAAAATTTAATTAATGCCTCCAGGGCATTATCAGATAATTGATATCGTTGTTGAAACTTAAATAACCAGATAAGTATCTCTGTATCTATCTTATCTTCTAGTTCTACTCCTTCATAATTTTTGTTCTTAGGTGTAATAAATAAATTATTTTCTTCAAATACTTCTTTGTGCTCATTTTCTGATTCTACATTCACATCTAATTCTTCATTATCCTCTCGGTCATCAATCAATTCATTATTATCATCACGATATTCTTCAAGGTCATCAATTAGTT
>PQFF01000050.1:105822-122283 GCA_003547095.1 Diversispora epigaea | reverse complement strand
ATCATCACGATATTCTTCAAGGTCATCAATTAATTCATTATCATCATCACGATATTCTTCAAGGTCATCAATTAATTCATTGTTTTCATTGTTTTCATTATCACCTAAATCATACAAAAGCATATCATCAAATATATCAGGAGTCTCTTCTATAAGTGAATTATGAAATTGATCATTTCTGGATCGCGATAATGATGCCACAATGATTTCATCATCAAGATCCATCTCTGAAAGCATATTATTTATTAATGTATCCCTTTTTAACTTAGGTAAACGAGCAGTTTTTTCATCCAGAATGAACTGTCGGGAGTTTCTTTTTCTTTTCTCGCTACTCGTGATTAACGATACATTTTCATTTTCTAAGAAAGGTAATAAATGTTACACAAAATAAAAATTGATATATTGGACACCCGAAAAATGAAAATTTGATATATCAGGTACCCGATTTGGTAATAACAACGTTGCAATTTAATAAACTTATTATATTTTCTTGATTCAATCCTTGCTAACTGATTCTTTCTTGAACTTTTAGATTTCCACAATTCTTTATTATTAGCATGCTTCTCCTGAGTTCTTGCTACAACTTCTTTACCATTACACAATAGACAATTGCATACATATTTATATGTCTTGGTAGAAACTAAGCTAGTTAATGGTGCTGATTTTTGAGACATTTTTTCAAAATATATTAATATATTAGTAAATTGGTTAAAAAAAAAGATTTATAAATTGTTTTGAAAATTTTATAAAATATAATATTTCCCTTTTTATATAATTTCGCTAATATACATTTTTTGTAAATTTGCTTTGCGTTTTCATGTCTCAAAATTTGAGAAATTTATGTTTATTAATTTTTAAATTAACGCGTTTTTTTATAATTCACGTCTCAATATTTGAGAAGATTCATGTTTATTATATATATGCACTTTTATAATTCGTATCACAATATAAATTACTTATTATCCCTTAAACTGTTTTGCGGGCAAATTTGCTTGCATTTTATAAAAATTAATGTAAATCCTTTAATAATTTCTTTAAATATTGACCAATCATTTTTGTAATTTTTATAGACAATGATTTTATATTTTTATTTAAACTTTTAAAATTTAATAAAAATATCATATGTACAAAAAAAAATTAAAAATAAAATACTTTTGTTGAATTTTTTTTTAAAAAATTTTAAAAATAATTGCTACCTATATAGGTCAATTATTTACTAATTAAATATCAAAAATATTACTAAGTAACCTCAAAGTTTAGAATGAATCACATCCACCATAAAGTTTTCATGCCCATTACTTTAAATTTAACTAAATAATAACTGTTTATATTTTAAAATTTCAAAAAATTATTGTATAAATTTTAAAAATTTATTATTCGGTTAATTTTAAAGTAATGGGCGTGAGAATTTTGTGGTAGATGTGATTCATTCTCAACTTTGAAGTTGCTTAGTAATGTTTTTGATGTTAATTAGTAAAAACAAATTTTACAAATTTAAAAAAAAATTATTATTTATTTTGCTCTTATTTAAAGTTGAAATTCTACTTCATAATCCCAAAACTCATAATAGTAACTTTTTTTTATCATGATTAATTCTATATTTTCTATTATTATTTCAGCCAGCTCCGATCAATTTTTAAGAAGATGTTTAAAGATAAAGAGTAAATTTTTGTAAAATTGGTACTTTATTAAAAAATAGTCAATTTTCAAACGCGAATATCATGTGACTTTTATATGATAGTTCGAAAGTTTTAAGTTTGATCACATGCTATTAATGATCAGCTATTCATGATAAAAATTTCATCACATAAACTGAAATTTCCATTAATTTTTATATGTGACATATTTAAGGAAAAATTTGCGGGCAAATTTGCTCGGAATTGTTTACAGTTTAAGGGATAATTCGTGTTATTTATATATAAATTACTTATTATTAATAGTGTAGCACAAACTTGATGATCTCTGATCCTACTATACATAAAATAAACAAATACCTTTTTTCATAAATATTACTCTCTCACATAATACTCCTTGAGAGCACAACACCTCCTTGCGGCTGATAATATTAACAGTACCATATTATATATTTACAAGTTTTATAATTTATAATTATGATATTTTTATATAATATATGATACGATCAAACCCTGATAAGTGTATTTCATTTTTATTTTGGGTTTTCATAAAATATCGGATACTGACTTTTCTTAGCTAAAAAATTTTAACAAAAAAAAAAATGAAAATAACGCATCAAGGATATATAAATTTTATTATTCGTTTATTTATTAAAAATATTTTAATAAGTATATATACAGGAGTATGATTGTTTTTTAATTTTTTTTTAAAGAAAAGTTATTTTAAGTAAATAATATCATATCTCCGATGTATCTAATTTATTTTAATATATAATTTTTATAGATAAATATTGAACGAAATTATTAAGTAAGTGAAAATACTATGATGAAATAATTATTATATGAGAATAATATCAATATATTATTATATCATTTTTATGATATCAAAAATATCAAAGAGTAATGTAATGATATCAAAAATATCAAAGAATAACGTAATTCTTAAAGATCGACTATCCGAAAAATAGAATATATAAAGAATCGCTTTTTTCTTCGTTTTTCAATTTTCAAAATGACCAAATCTCATAAAGCAAAAAAAGCAAGAAAAGCAAAAAAAGCAAAAAGATTCTCTATCGCGTCCCCCATTAAGGCAATAAAAAAAAAGGAAAAAAAAATCAAAAAAATAAAATAACAAAAAAACGTAATATTAAATATTTTAATTTTTATATATTTAATAGAACTTTCCCAATTAAGTCGACTTAATAACAAAAAAGAAAAATAAAAAAGCATTATCATCGTCGTTGTTGTTGTTGTCGTCATTATCATCGTCATCATCATTATCATCATCATCATCATCATCAACCACTAGTTCCTCAGAACAAGTGTCGCAATCTTTGATTTCTTCATCATCTTCTGACAAAGATAAAAGAATCAAATCAGGACCCCGAGCAATCTATGAATAGGTCAGATAATACTAAATTAGGAAATAAGAAAGGAAAAATATAATTTTTGTAAGTAAATTTTTAAATTTTAATTAAAAATAAGCAACTTTTTAAAAATTTTACTATGATAGCTAAGCAAACTCTAATGTGACCTATTTATAGATTGCTCGGGGTCCTATCAAATCCCTAGATGACGAATCTTATAAAAGAATTAAAGTAAGTATAATATATAACAAATTTTATATTAGTTGTGTCTATCAGGGATACGATTAACATACAAATAACAATTTTGTAGAGGGAAGTTTTTCTTGTAGCTGATTCAAATTAATGATTGCTTAACTTGGGCTGCTCAAAAGCATGATGTGATTACGAAGTTGCTATCTTCACTCAAAAGAAAAATTAATAAAAAGTACAAAGTTACATATCAGTAAATTTTTTTAAACATAAGCCTTTGAAGTCCTTCACTCTGATAACCTTCAAATACCTCCAACATAAACGTAATATTTACGAAGGTTATTGGTACCAAAAACCTTCATTTTTATTAATAAAATGTAATACTCCGGAGGTTATTGATATCGATAACTTTCAATAACCTTCACTTTATCATAATAAACATAATATTTACGAAGGTTATTGGTCCGATAACCTTCAATAACCTTTGAAAACGAAATTATTACAATAACCTCCGACATAAAAAATTTCCTGATGCAGGAGCAGAAAATAAGGTATGTATGTATTAATTGTTACTATATGCTATATTCTTTCAAATCTACATACTTTAGAATATAATCAAATAATACTGCACGTATTTTTATTAGTTTCCATAACATTACTATTTATTTCAATTTTTTTGCTTGCATTTTCTGTAACATTATTATTTTTTTTGTTTATTTTTATGAAATATTTATTTATTATTTAAGATGAATAATTTGAACGAGTTATTTAAAAAAAAAAAGCAAAACCTTTCGTGCACCTCTTCATATTCACGCATTTCTTCCTCGCGTCCTTCTTCAGCTTCAACTTCATGCCCTTCTTTGGCTTCAGCTTCACGTCCTTCTTCAGCTTCAACTTTACGCCCTTCTTCGGCTTCAGCTTTACGTCCTTCTTTATTTTCACATCCACTACTAGAATCTGAAGATTCAGACTTAACCTCGTCTTCGGTAGATCAAATGAATGATAGTATAATAATATATTGGTTTAATTATTTCAAAAAAAATTAAAATGACTAAAAATTTTTTATGTTTCAAGCTGTTACAGGAAGAATCTTTTTGAAATTGGATATTCTAAAAACACTTCTAGAAAAAGTTAAAAAAAATCAAGAAGACATGAAAGAAGAAATAAAAACTATTAAAGAAGAAGTCACCATACTTTCACATGATCAAGCTTGTATAGATGTTAGTATAATATTAAAATTTGAACATTTTGCAAATGTTTGCAATATTAACAATTTTTATAAATAGGTTATGATAATTAAGTCTGCTCAAGACCTGTTAGAAAAAAAAATATATCCCAATTATGACAAATTCAAAGAATCTGCCAAATTTTTCTCCATTTTGAGTAGTAAATGGGAACCATATTTTGAAAAAAAAATTCGAAAACCTGTAAGTAAAATCTATAAATTGATATTTTGGCATCTGAAATTGCGGCATAGAAGAAGAAACTTGCTGTTTCAAATTGTTTTCGTAAATTATTTGAAAAAATCGAAGACGACGAAAATGACACATATATGACAAAAATAATTAAAAATGTTTGGCCTAAGAAAAAAAATATTCCAAATCTTCAAATTGCCTGGGCGATTTCTATTTCAGAAATTTTTCTCAACCCGAAAAATGAAGTTATCAAAATGTCAGAAGAAATTATACAACCGGCTCAGGACCCCGAAATATTATATTACAAGTCATACTAATAGTTTGCATATCCATCATATAAAAAAAATAAAAATGTCATAAGAATTTATTTGCATAGAATTATACATTTTTGAAAAGTAATAATAATAGTTTGCATAATAATAATCATTTTTATTATAGTTATATGATTAGAATGCATAGCGGATATTATTTTTGTATGGAATATTTTTAAAACGGTAAAATAATAAAAAAAAAGGTGAAAGGGCTCATTGTCATAGTACCAAGTCGCAGCTTTAAAGTTATGAGATGCACGATCAATTTGTTCTTTGATGATTGTGTAACTTTATTTCTAAAGATTTACATATAAAATTCCGTTTTCAGACTTCTCTCGCAAATTGTGGAACAGGAAGCGATTTTTCACAAAGGTATTTCTAAGACAGATCGAAAGCCCCGGTTCTTAGCTACAAGGTGATATGTGTTTCATCTCTGTAGCATCGATATTCATCAAGATAATGAGGTTTAAAGTCAAGCAATTGTCAAAACGTCTATGAAAAAAGTTTTTAAAGAATTTTCATAGACGTTTTGACAATTGCTTGACTTTAAACCTCATTATCTTNGGCGAATATCGATGCTACAGAGATGAAACACATGTCATCTTGTAGCTAAGAACCGGGGCTTTCGATCTGTCATAGGAATACCTTTGTGAAAAATCGCTCCCCGTTCCACAAATTGGGAGTGAAGTCTGAAAACGGAATTTTTATGTGTAAATCTTTAAAAATATTAAATTTTTATAGACGTTTTGACAATTGCATGACTTTAAACCTCATTATCTTGGCGAATATCGATGCTACAGAGATGAAACACATATCACCTTGTAGCTAAGAACCGGAACTTTCGATCTGTCATAGGAATACCTTTATGAAAAATCGTTCACTGTTCCACAAATTGTGAGAGAAGTCTAAAACAGAATTTTATGTGTAAATCTTTAAAAATAAAGTTACACAATCGCTTCACAGTGTAATTAATTTGTTCTTTGATGCATCTTATAACTATAAAACTTGATGCAGCGATTTGATACTATAACTATGAGCCACTGCAAAATATTTATTACTTTAATTATAAGTCATAATTTTATTTGCATATTTTTTACTATATTTTAGATATCTCATAAAAATTTTGCATAGAGTTAATATAAAAAATAGTTGCATATTTTGAACCAAAATCTTGCAGATCTTTTATGACATTTATTATAATATTTCGGGGTCCTACCGGCTCTTACAAGAAATTTAGTAAGTAAATTTCATATCACGTCAGATTTTTAAAATTTTTGAAAACTAATAAAATTTTAAAAAATAGAGAAAAATTGAAAATGAAGAAGGTTTTGAATACGAATCGGACTCATCTCCAACTCCCCAAAGACTAGTATCTCCAGAAAGATAAAAAGATCCTGAAAGACAAATAGAACCCAAAAGAAACAAAGGAAAGAAAAGAAGTATTGAAGTTGAAACTCTATGAAAAATCTTAAAAAATCCAAAAGAAAAGTAGAAAATAACAAATATGAAGAAGGTAAAAAAATGATGAATATGAAGATGAAGAAGGTGACAAAGGTGAAGAAGATGAAGAAGGTGAAGAAAGTGAAGATGACGATGATGAAGATGAAGAAGGTGAAGAAGGTGAAGATGAAGAATATCATAATGAAATAATAAATATAGAAAGCGAGAATTAAGAAATAAAAAATATAATTTTAAATATTCGGAAATTTTTGTATTAATGTAAATAAAATAATAATAATAATAATAAATGATAATAATAATATTTGAAAAATAATACATATGGGCGGAAATCTATGATGTGACGTGATTATTAAATGTGATTATTGGCGATTATTGGTGATTATTGGTGATTATCGGTGATACCATAACAATAAATAAATTATCAAATAAAAATAATACACGATATACATGACATGACAATGATTATGTAAATAAAAATGCCAGCTCACAAATCCAACACATTTCGCAATAAACCATTTCCATGCTACCTTTGTAATTGTTCATATTCATTAAAATCTTCCTTAAGCTCGCATGAAAAAAAAAAACATAATGAAAATCGTTTAGTTCCACATTTTCAATATTTTTCACATATTTCTGAAGGTATTATAAATCACTTTCGTGCAGCATTTCTTCAGGATGTTGACTCCAAATTAAGCTTCCATCGAACAACTGAAGGCATAAAAAGATTCCAATGGAAATTTCCAGAAAGTCTATTCTATTTTCTTTTTTCAAGTGAACCAGGTTTTTCTTATAAACCATCTATACGAAGATATTATTGTATTTTTAAAGGAAAAAGTGGATATAAACAAATAGGAATTATATTTACATGTGAGGTATGGGGGAGAAAACAAAATAAATTAGGAAGTGAATCATTTGTACTTGTTAAAGAAAGGAATAATAATGGTATGTGTATTGAAAAAGAAATTGTATTTACTTGGCGAAAAAAAACAATTAAAAAAGTAAAAGATGAAAAATCTTTATATATATTATGTGGAATTTTAGAATGTATATTGGAGGTGCGACGTAAAACAGTTGAAATAGTAGATATTTAATATTATGTATTTTCAATTTTTTACATGTATTAAATATAAATATTCAATAAAATAATAGATTATAGATGAAATTTTTTTTTGCAATAATAAAATAATATTTTGTTATTATTTATTTATTAAATTTGTATCTATTCATTAATTTTATCAAATGCAGTTAATACTTTTTCAGAATATGAAGTAGGTGTTTTATTAATTCTAAAATAAATTTGTCGATTTTCAAAACTATTAATTTGATAAGCAGCAGTTTGTTCAGTTCCTCCTCCCATTGTTGTTCCTCCAAAAAATAATCGAACCTACAAAAATTTATAAATAAATAAAAAGTAATACTATAAATTCAATTTTAATTTACTTACATGTTCATGATTTTTTTTTTCGATACCTGATGTAGTGAACCATCGTAAACACAAATTTTGCTGCAATAATTCTTGCATAAATAATGGTATATGAAATGCAAGAATATGCATATATGGAGTAATATCTGTACGTTGATATAATCCTTCCTGCTCTATTTTACCAGTTTTTGTTTTTTTTGTTGGTCTTGCAAATTCTTTAACCCATTTACAAGCATTTTGTGAAAATTGTATAATATCTTCTTCAGTCAAATTTTCACGTCTCATTGTACAATATAAATAATAAAAATCTTTCCATAAATTTTCTATATCTTTGCCTCTTTGATCTATTATAAATTTAGAAACTGGAAATTTCTCAATAATTTTCAATTTAGCAGGTCCCATTAATGTATGCCAACTCCATTTAGCTGTTTTTGTTTTTTTTTCTGGAGGAATAAATTTAAAAGTAATGATACCAATTTCTTGCATTGTAATTTCTATTTTTTCTCGTGTTGATATATTTTCTTGTGGTGTTATAGTGTCAAAAGCCAAAGCATCACGCATTAATTCCAAAAAAAAACATTCAAGTAACACATCAACAATTCGTAACATTAGATGAAGTTCATCAGGTATACAATATTTGGGAGTTAAAAATGGTAATAAACTTGTACGAACTTTGCCTAATTAATAATAATAATAAATTTAAAAATAAAATAAAAAATTTAAAATAATAACCATTAATTTTAAAAAAATAAATAAATTTTTTACATCACCTTTTGTATTTCCTATATTTGACCAAGATTTACTTGTATCCCATCGTTCATTTTTATGACAATCACACCATAAACAAAAATAGTTTGACGTTAGTCCATTAATTCCAAGAACCAATGCCATGTATTTCCAATCTCCAGTAAACCAAAATTCAATTTTCCAATGGTTATTATTTTCATCAGTAAAGCCATTATTATATAAAGTTGTTAATTCTTCAATAATTTGATTATGAGCTATAGTTAATGATTCATATTTTTCAGTTCCAGGATAAAGACAAATACTATAATTATATTATTACAAATTAATATTAATAATATTTTTTTTAAAAAAAAAAAAATAATANTAGTGTCAAAAGCCAAAGCATCACGCATTAATTCCAAAAAAAAACATTCAAGTAACACATCAACAATTCGTAACATTAGATGAAGTTCATCAGGTATACAATATTTGGGAGTTAAAAATGGTAATAAACTTGTACGAACTTTGCCTAATTAATAATAATAATAAATTTAAAAATAAAATAAAAAATTTAAAATAATAACCATTAATTTTAAAAAAATAAATAAATTTTTTACATCACCTTTTGTATTTCCTATATTTGACCAAGATTTACTTGTATCCCATCGTTCATTTTTATGACAATCACACCATAAACAAAAATAGTTTGACGTTAGTCCATTAATTCCAAGAACCAATGCCATGTATTTCCAATCTCCAGTAAACCAAAATTCAATTTTCCAATGGTTATTATTTTCATCAGTAAAGCCATTATTATATAAAGTTGTTAATTCTTCAATAATTTGATTATGAGCTATAGTTAATGATTCATATTTTTCAGTTCCAGGATAAAGACAAATACTATAATTATATTATTACAAATTAATATTAATAATATTTTTTTTAAAAAAAAAAAAATAATAAATATAATATTTACCAATATTGATATTTAGGACTAAGTACTTTATCTTTTTCATTTAAAATACATACGGTTAACATTACATGATGATTGTATCGTCCCACTTGTCGTCCATCTCCACCCAATTTAATTTTTATTATATTATTATTATATAATACAGGATTATTACCTTCTGTTAAATCAGGAATTAGTGTAATTAATAATCTAATTAAAGATCTTATTGAACCATTTCCTATTTGATCCTTGTTAATAATTATTTTTTCAATATTTTCATTCAAATAAATAGTTGAATTATTTTCATTATTTTCTTGAATTATAGAAAATTCATTAATTAGATTAATATTGAAATTTTTAATTGGAATTTTATTTTCCATAATTAAATTTATTTCTTTTTTTTGTATAGCTAAATGCCATTCTCTTTCTAAAGAAGGTTGAACAGCTGATAATTGTCGATATCCCTCTCGAGAAATTAAATTATTATCACAAACATGAATAATAGAATCTAATTGAATTTGAGATTCTAATTCATTGTTGGAATTTGAAAATTTAATTCTAATAAATTGTCTTTGAATATTTAATTTTAAACTATCCAAATTAATATTAGAAAATCTATGAGAATCAAATAAATCTTTGGTATTTGAATTAATATCTAAAGCTAATTTTTTTAATCGTTTGTTTTTTTGTGATCTAGATTTAAGATTTGAAAATGGTTTCTTTTTTTTTAAATTAATAGGTAATATATTTTTTTTGTTTTCATGACGTAATTCAATACATTCTAAATCTAAACCAAATAAAATAACACCTGATAAAGTAGAACCTTTTGCATTTGTTATTTTCTATTTGAAATAATTTAAATTAATATTTTATTAAATAAATATTTTTATTAAATAAATATTTTATTATAATATATAAATAACTAACCTGTACAAATTGCTTTGCAGCATCACTAGCTGATCTTAAACTATTTACACAACACTTTTTTCCATCTTTTTCTTCCCATGTTACTTTATACATCACCTTTCCATTAAATTCATAATTTGTTTGACAAATAATTTCTCGTTCATAAATTAAGACCTGAATTCGATAACCATTTGGAATACGATGTCTACTTCTTTGTGTATATCGCACATTTGTTGGATAATTTCCCAAATCCAAAATATTATATTGATTATACATGTCGTCAAAACTATTGAATTGAGTCAGACGCAATTAAAATTAAGAAAAATTGGAGTTGAGTTAAGGCAAATTTTGATTTTTACTAGTAACTGACGCAATTAGTTGAGTCAGACGCAATTAAAAATTGAAATTTTAAGAGTTGAGTCAAGGTCAAATTAGTTTTGACGACATGTATAATATTGATAATAATAAGTATGTTTTTCTTGATAACGTATTACATTAATCTTAGGATAACAATCTTCAAATTTTTTATCATTTTTTTTTTTTTTTTTTTTTTTTTTTTTTTAGTTTTCCCAGTGCCATTGTCGTGAGCTTAGATATGAATTGAAGCTCGTCCCGGTAAACCGGGGGGTGGCAAGTTCCCAAATTCTTTCGAACGTGACCTAGTCAATTGTGCCTTTGTGGCATTAGACCTCTCGAATTTATATAGCGCCACTAAGAGGCGTCTTAGCTGTCCATTCTTAGCGATCCCTAAGAATTACTATATAAACCCAATCCATACTAACACCGACACTCATAGACTATAGGTTCCGCATAGGGTAGATCGTCACTCTAACCTGATTTCCCTGACAGTCGTTATAAGGAGAGAGATCAGTTGACGGTCGAAATCCTTGACCAGCATCGGCCAGTTTCATTCAGTGGTGACCTAGTAAATACCCAGTCCTTTAAAACCACCTATCCGCTTCACAACCAGATCAGCAAATTCCTTCAGGAATCAAACCCAACCTCTCCTTACTAGTGTAAGGTCTAGATGATTTTCGAGGAGACTACCCTTAATTCCTGCAGACGTTAAGATCTTTTTACCAATCCTAGCAGGAATTTTTTCCAATCATCCCGGGGAGATTTTTGCGCCGTTCGGCGACTGTATGAGTGACCATACCTGGTAACAAATTTATGTTACACTATCTCTTTGTGTCAGGGTACACCGTATCCCTGTCATTCCTATGGGATCAATGGTTCAATTTAACGATTTACTATGTAGATCGTCCCGCCGCTTTTTTGTCACTGCCTTGAGATTGAACCTCGCACCTAGTGAATGATCGCTGAAATCATTGCCAGTAGCCCAGCTCCACAACGAACTTCAAATTTTTTATCATTATTTTCTTTGAAACTTGTTATATTATTATTATTATTTTCAATTGTTCGAGATTTTTTTGATAGTGGTGAATTAGATGTAAAATCGATCGGGGTTAATGGTAAAGCAAAGGTAATTTGAGAGTTTGTTAAAGTTGAAAAGTTAGAGATACGATTTGAAAAAGGAGATGTTATAAAGTGAGACATATCTAATTGTATTAAATTTAGATTTAAAATTTTGTGTTTTTAACTAGTAAAAATAATTTTGAAACAACAAGTTGAAATTCATTCGGAATCACTATATTACTCTTTTTAGCGGTTAAAACTCATGGGCAACTCATGGGCAAATCTAAACGAAGTAATATATCAAGTATATAAATAATTTTTTAAATTGAATTCGCTCGCCAATCAGATATTTAAATAATCACGTTTTCATATCAACAATCACATAAGGTCACACGTTTCATGTAAACAATCACTTAAAATCACATGCATTCCATAATGATCACATTTGTTCCATTAATCAAATCAAACCAATCCGCCCATATGAAAAAATTTTGTAAATTTTGAAAAGTTGCGAAAAATTTTGAAAACTTTGTGAAAAGTTACGAAAAGTTTCGAAAACTTTGTGAAAAGTTGCGAAAAGTTTCGAAAACTTTGAAAACTTTGTGAAAAGTTACGAAAATTTTCAAAACTGTGAAAATTTACGAAAATTTGCAAAAATTTCCTGATGGATGAAATAATTATTATATGAGAATAATATCAATATATTATTATATTATTTTTATGATATCAAAAATATCAAAGAGTAACATGATATCAAAAATATCAAAGAATAACGTAATTCTTAAAGATCGACTACCCGAAAAATAGAATATATAAAGAATCACTTTTTTCTTCGTTTTTTTTTTAAAAAATATTATTTTAATTAAATTAGAATTAAATTAAATAGTTAATAAAATAATTTTCAAAATGACCAAATCTATAAAGCAAAAAAAGCAAGAAAAGCAAAAAAAGCAAAAAGATTCTCTATCGCATCCATCAGTAAATTTTTTTAAACGTAAGCCTTCGAAGTCCTTTACTCCGATAACCTTCGAATACCTCCAACATAAACATAATATTTACAAAGGTTATTGGTACCGAAAACCTTTATTTTTATTAATAAAACGTAATACTCCGGAGGTTATTAATATTGATAACCTTCAATAACCTTCATTTTATCATAATAAACATAATATTTGCGAAGGTTATTGGTTCGATAACATCAGTAAATTTTTTAAACATAAGCCTTTGAAGTCCTTCACTTTAATAACCTTCGAATACCTTTAACATAAACGTAATATTTACGAAGGTTATTGATACCGAAAACCTTTATTTTTATTAATAAAACGTAATACTCTGGAGGTTATTGATATTAATAACCTTCAATAACCTTCATTTTATCATAATAAACGTAATATTTGCGAAAGTTATTGGTTCGATAACCTTCAATAACCTTTGAAAATGAAATTATTACAATAACCTCCAATATAAAAAATTTCCAGATAAACCTTCAATAACCTTTGAAAACGAAATTATTACAATAATCTCCAGATGAAAAAAACGTAATATTAAATATTTTAATTTTTATAATATTTAATATTAATAACGAATATAATTTTATATATTTAATAGAACTTTCCCAATTAGGTCATTTTTATTACGACTTAATAACAAAAAAGAAAAATAAAAAAGCATCATCATCGTCGTTGTCGTTGTCGTTGTCGTCATTGTCGTCATCATTGTCGTCATCATCATCATCATCATCATCAACCACTAGTTCCTCAGAACAAGTGTCGCAATCTTTGATTTCTTCATCATCTTCTGACGAAGATAAAAAAATCAAACCCCTAGATGATGAATCTTATAAAAGAATTAAAGTAAGTATAATATATAACAAATTTTATATTAGTTGTGTCTATTGGGAACACGATTAACATACAAATAACAATTTTGTAGAGGGAAGTTTTTCTTGTAGTTGATTCTGAAATGAATACAGTACATCAAATTAATGATTACTTAACTTGGGCTGCTCAAAAGCATAATGTAATTACGAAGTTGCTACCTTCACTTAAAAGAAAAATTAATAAAAAGTACAAAGTTACAGGAGCAGAAATCACAAAAATACTACAAAGGCGTCATCGGTCACGCCATAGAGTAAATAATATTGGTAATCAAGGGTCAAGAGTAGTTATTAATGATAGCAGACAAAAATTAAAGAATACGGCAATGAGTGATGTAAGTTCTTTTTTTAATTTTCTAAAAAACATGCATATTGGAAATAATATATATATATTTATATGTTAATAGAAAAAGAAAAGAAGGAGAAGAGCAGTAGATTTTATGATGCAAGGAGGTAACAACATCAGTAAATTTTTTTAAACGTAAGCCTTCGAAGTTCTTCACTCCGATAACCTTCAAATACCTCCAACATAAACATAATATTTACGAAGGTTATTGGTACTGAAAACCTTCATTTTTATTAATAAAACGTAATACTCCGGAGGTTATTGATATTAATAACCTTCAATAACCTTTATTTTATTATAATAAACGTAATATTTGCGAAGATTATTGGTTTGATAACCTTCAATAATCTTTGAAAATGAAATTATTATAATAACCTCCGATATAAAAAATTTCCAGATGAAGTATATAAAACGATATTCGAAAAAAGATTTATCTAAAATCTTAAATAATTCCAGTTACCATTTGGAAGAATGGGAAGAAACAGATAAAGGGACAACTGTGACCGCAAGAACAACTGCAGCATTAACATCATTAACATCAGCAGTACGAACAAGTCATCAGGAAACTTTTCAGGGTGTAAATTTACAGAAATTTACAGGACCTACAGAAATTTACGGGACCTACAGAAATTTACGCTTAAAAAAATCAATTTTTTTGACTTTGATCACTATTTATAAGACAGAGAGCGATTTTTTACTAAGATATTCCTATGACAGATCGAAAAATCTGGTTTTTAGCTACAAAATGATATATGTTTCATTTCTGTAACATCAATATTCGCGAAGATATTCACGTTTAAAGTTTCACATCTGTGAAAAAATTTCCGTATAAATTTTTCGAAAATTTCTATAATTCTGCCGGAAATTTACGTGACGTCATAGAAATTTCCGACAGAATTACGAAAATTTTCGGAAAATTTATGCAGAAATTTTTTCACAGATGTGAAACTTTAAATGTAAATATCTTCATGAATATTGATGTTACAGAAATAAAACACATATCATCTTCATTGGTCGAATGAACAAAAATCGGAATCCTATTGATGGCGCAAATATGCATAAATCGGACATCCTATTTGTGAAAATTCATAAATCGGAAATTCCTATTTATAAATTGGAAAAAATCGACTGCCTATATTTAATAAATCTTAGCAAATTTAGCCATCAATCGGAATCTTATTCATAATAAAACCATCCTATTTTTTTCCATTTGACTAGTGCTTGTAGCTAAGAATATACGTGTTGCCCAAATCCCAAATAATTTGGGATTTGGGACGCCAAAATACACAAATTACTAGTATTTGGGATTTGGGATTTGGGATTTGGGATTTTGGCAAAAGATACTAATTATAATTTGGGATTTGGGATTTGGGATTTGGGATTTNTTAAAAAAATCAATTTTTTTGACTTTGATCACTATTTATAAGACAGAGAGCGATTTTTTACTAAGATATTCCTATGACAGATCGAAAAATCTGGTTTTTAGCTACAAAATGATATATGTTTCATTTCTGTAACATCAATATTCGCGAAGATATTCACGTTTAAAGTTTCACATCTGTGAAAAAATTTCCGTATAAATTTTTCGAAAATTTCTATAATTCTGCCGGAAATTTACGTGACGTCATAGAAATTTCCGACAGAATTACGAAAATTTTCGGAAAATTTATGCAGAAATTTTTTCACAGATGTGAAACTTTAAATGTAAATATCTTCATGAATATTGATGTTACAGAAATAAAACACATATCATCTTCATTGGTCGAATGAACAAAAATCGGAATCCTATTGATGGCGCAAATATGCATAAATCGGACATCCTATTTGTGAAAATTCATAAATCGGAAATTCCTATTTATAAATTGGAAAAAATCGACTGCCTATATTTAATAAATCTTAGCAAATTTAGCCATCAATCGGAATCTTATTCATAATAAAACCATCCTATTTTTTTCCATTTGACTAGTGCTTGTAGCTAAGAATATACGTGTTGCCCAAATCCCAAATAATTTGGGATTTGGGACGCCAAAATACACAAATTACTAGTATTTGGGATTTGGGATTTGGGATTTGGGATTTTGGCAAAAGATACTAATTATAATTTGGGATTTGGGATTTGGGATTTGGGATTTGGGATTTTGGCATTTCGGCATTTGGATTTTGAATTTGGACGGCAGGTATAGCTAAGAACCAGATATTTCAATCTGTCATAGGAATATCTTAGTAAAAAATCGCTCTCTGTCTTATAAATAGTGATCAAAGTCAAAAAAATTGATTTTTTTAAATGTAAATTTCTGTAGGTCCTGTAAATTTTCTGTAAATTTATGTCCCGAAAAGTTTCCTGATGAACAACTATCATCGATAGTGATAATGATACTAATAATAATAATAATAATAATAATAATAGTAATAATAATAATAATAATAATAATAATAAAA
>PQFF01000050.1:48290-97239 GCA_003547095.1 Diversispora epigaea | reverse complement strand
GTAAATCCTCTTTGCATCCTATCTATATATCAATTGGAAATATTTCAACTAAAAGGTGTAATAAATCTGACGCTAAACAATTACTTGGATACCTTCCTATCTTAAAAGCAAAGGATAAATCTGAAAAAAAATCTAAAGACTTTAAAAAATTAGTACGCTTAATCTTCAATAATTCTATGAAATTTTTATTAGATCCTTTATTTGCAGAAAAAGGTATTGATTTAGAAGTTGATAATAAAACATTTTGGTTCTTTCCCCGTATATCAACAATCATATGTGATTGGCCGGAAGCTGCTACATTTAGTTTAGTATACAAATCAACTAATTCGAACTTTCCTTGTCATTTTTGTTTAATTTCAAAGACGTTGTTGGCAGATACCGATTTGTCGGATGTAACTTTTCGTAATAACGAAAATATGCAAGAATATTTTTACAATAATGCTAGACAGGATGTGAGTTTGGAAAATATCCCTTTACCAAGTATAAATGTATATTCAGCAACAGTTCCAGATAGAATGCACCATTTAGATTTGGGACTATTTCATTACCAAATAGAATTTACTCAAGCACTTCTTCAAAAACAAGATAGTTCATTAGTCAATAAAATAGACAACAGACTTTCGAAAATTCCACGATTTCAAAAATTTCAAATATTCACTAATGGACTTCAATCAATTTCCAGAATGACTGCAAAAGAATATAGAATTCTAATGAAAATAATGGTATTTGTGGTAGATAACTTATATAAAGAAAATGAAAATAATGTTGAAAATTTTGTTGAAAATAAAAAATTATCAGAAGTATACGCGAAATGGAATAAAATATACATGATGAGCAGATCAGAAATATTCACAGAAAGCGATCTCGAAAATTTTCGGGTATGTTATTAAAAATTAAAATCTTGATTTTACTAATTATATACTAAATAATTTATCTTTTTAGAAAGATATGTTTGAATGGGCAAAACTATTTGTTGAAATATTTAAACTATATTCGCGTTCCAAATTAAAATTTCCAAAATTTCACTCGTGGATTTACCACATTTTCGAATCAATCCGTCAGTTTGGTATAATAAATGGATATACAACAGAAACTTACGAAAGTTTGCATAAGGATTTTGTTAAAATCCCTTACTGAATGAGCAATAAAAAAAATGTGGAAGATCAATAATGAAAACAGTAAGTTAACTATTTTATTATAAATAATATAAATGAACTGTTAATTAATTCATAACTTTTAAATTTAGTTGAAAAGACAAGATATAATAAACGTGATTAATAAAAAACAAAAGAAGAAGAAGCTGACTAAACTGTTGAACTTTTCATCAAAGCTTTTTGAAACAAAATTAACAGAAGCAAATATATATTTTTGTGAAAAAATGAATGATCCAAATATTAACGATAATATGATTAAAGGTTTTAACCAATTTTTAGAATGTTTCGACGATTTTTTAGATAATATTTTAGAAGTTAAAAATATTAAGGAATGTGATATTATTATATATGGTACGGCAACTTTAGAAAATGGATCAATAATAAGGACAAAAAACAAATTTCATGATAAACCATGGTTCAGTAATGTAGCAATTTCGATGGATTCTAATGAATCTTCTGATTATCAATCNTTAATAAAGTTAATGATAACAGATTTTGACTACTAAGTAAAGTTGTTCTTTTGGAGTAAAGTAAACAAAATAAAAGAAAAAATAAGATAAAATAACGTTATTAAACCTTTTAAGAAAGAAATAAAACAAATTTCCGCAGGGTAAGGGGGTTGGGTTGATGGGTTAGGGTCGGGTTTGATGGGTTGACAAGTACTTAATAACAAGTCTACTTATATTTAAACTCTTATTTACTTAATAAAATATTTTTAAAAATTACAAATATATGTAAAATTTTGTGCTGAATATTTTTATTTAGGAGTTGAGAAGTAGTTTCCTTAATAAAATATTGAGATTTTTTTGATTTTTAAATTTCTTCGAAAAAATAAATTAAATTATAATTGGCTGAGAAAATATCACCTGATCTAAAATTTTAAGACTTTCGCAATCAGCCCATATGAAAAAAATTTCGCAATATTTTTGAAATTAATTTAAGTTCCCGAAATGATTTTTCCTTCATAAAATATAATATTATTATCAAAATATTATAATAAAAAAAATAAAAAAAATAAAAAAAAATTTCGTAATATTTTTGAAATTAATTTAAGTTCTCGAAATAATTTCTCCTTCATATAAAACTTCATCTTCTTCTTCCTCTCCTCTTTCCTCTCTTCTTTCCTCGCCTCTTTCCTCCCTTCTTTCTCCCTTCTTTCCTCCTCTCTTTCCTCTTCTTGATCCTCATCTAAATCTTCGACCTCATCTGAATCTGAGCTAGACGTTAAATCGAAACTTATACCTTTTTCCTTTTTTTTCTATTAATACAAATTATATATATTATTAGTATATTAGAAATAACAAATTTCTGGATATTTTTGATACTTACTCTATTTTTTTGTATCTTTTTACTTAAAAATTTACTGTCATTTTTTAGTATTTCATTATTTGGATCTAAAAAACTTTCGCACACCGCTACAGTAAATGCTATTTGTTCATCGGAAATTTTTCTCGCGTCTGGCCAAGTTTCGCGGATGATCTTTCCGCACCAGGTCATGGTTTCATCTGGTATGGTTTTATGAAGTTTTTCAAAACATTCTCTTACTACAGGTAATTCTTTCCAAGTTTTAATTTCACTTGGTGATGCTTTCATATTTATTCGCGGAAGATTTCTGAATACCGCAAATATTGATTTTTTAATTTGAGTTGATATAGTCCCCCTTCTTGACCGATGTCTTTCCAATAACTATGAATAATTCAAAATCTTTTATTAATTATTGAGATATTTAAAATTATAATGTAATTCAGTAAAACTTACTTTTTTATGGATGGTTAAATCATAATAAAACGTCCAGTGTTTGTTAGTCCAATCAAAAAAAAGTTCTGGGTATTTTTTTCCTAAGTATTTCGCAGTAACTTATTTAAATTTGATGTCACTCGGATAAATTGCTTCCAAAATTGTCTTGTTTGCAATTTCATTAACAAGTTTCTTTTTTTTTAAAAATATTAAGATATTATAAGTAAAATAGTTTTTTGTTTGTAAAGAAAATAAATAAATCACTTACATTAACAAATATTGGATCATACATCTCGTCCCATAATTTGTTGTTTTTCATTTTTTTTCAGATGTCAGACATTTCCTTTCGAAGGTCTCCAACTTCCTTATCAATTTTTTTTAAATAGTCTAGCATTTGATCTTGTTTTCCTTTTCTTTTCAATAGAGGTTCTTCTTCTAATAAAATAAATTATACATTAGAAAATATTTTTATTAAATGTTTTGAAAAATTTTGAAAAATTACCATCAGAATGTTGTTCTCTTCCTTTTTCAGTTCTTCTTCATTTTCTTGCTTGAGCTGATGGAGAAGTTTGTCGTTCATTATCACTTCCCGTTGGTCCTATTAATACAGCTTCCATTTCAGTTTCTCCACTTCCTCTTTCAAATGATGATCTTGACATTGATGCTTCTGCTGTTGCCGGAGTAGATANGTAGATATTCTTGATGTTGATGCTTCTGCTGTTGCCGAAGTAGATACTGAAGTTCTTTTTTTTGCTTTAGTGGAACTTGATCCAGATAAAAAACTAGAAATTCTATCATCATCTCTTTGATTTTTTTTTATATAAAAACTAACGAAAGTTCTTCGAGACATTTTGAAAATTTTTAAAAAATGGTTATATTTATTTGCAAATATATTTTATGATAAAGATAGAAGAATTTCGATTCTTTATATACATTTTTTTCTATCTCATTTTCTCAGAATTTAATAATAACTTCGAATACTTCCTAAATGTATCATCATATTTCTTTTATTAATACAATAAAATATAAATTACAACCCTTCTCTCCTTCTTTTTGATACATCATAATATTATACCCTGATTAATTACATAAATATTAAATTTATGTCGCGAAATATCTTAAGATATGTAATTATAAATAAACTTTACCTTTGATATAACGAGAAAGGTGGTATTATTGTATGCATATATGCATATCACTTAATTTTAAGGATAATTCATTAATTAAATAAATTATTATTAGTATATCTTTCATTTTTCGAAGTATTGTCTATAGATATGTATTATTTTATTAAAAATTTATTTAATTGATTAAATTTCTACATATTGAAAAGGTATTATCTACAAATAAAATATGAATACTTTCTGAAACAAATTAAAATAATAAAAAAAGAAATGATAAAATTATAAAAGTATGTTGCATTATATATTAATATTAATACAATACGAAATTTATTGATATAATTATAATACAAATATTTATTTATAAAATATTTATTAGTATCAAAGCGTGAATTATATCTTCGATTGCATCTATTTCTATAAAATTGTACACTTTTGAGAACTTAATCATACTATTGTACGAGTGCAAGATGCAATAGTGATTTATTTGGTATTATTAATTCTATTATTAATAGTGTCTGAAGTTTATCGNCTTCTTTTTGATACATCATAATATTATACCCTGATTAATTACATAAATATTAAATTTATGTCGCGAAATATCTTAAGATATGTAATTATAAATAAACTTTACCTTTGATATAACGAGAAAGGTAATATTATTGTATGCATATATGCATATCACTTAATTTTAAGGATAATTCATTAATTAAATAAATTATTATTAGTATATCTTTCATTTTTCGAAGTATTGTCTATAGATATGTATTATTTTATTAAAAATTTATTTAATTGATTAAATTTCTACATATTGAAAAGGTATTATCTACAGTGCGGTACCTCTATAACCAACCCTATTTTTATAGTTAAGGTATGACATTTTCAAACAAATGTCACACCTTTCTAAATAAGTATTTTAAAATTTCAGCCATTAATTTTGATAGATCATATCAATAGCAATCAAACTTATCGGATAGAAGTTTAAAATTTTGAGTATTGAAGGTGTTACATAACTTTGAAAATCATCTATTTATATAGTACAAATAAAAATTGAGACTAATTAATTTTTGTGAGACTTTGTAAAATTTTTACCATTTTGTAGCGCCTAGATAGCTTAATCATTTTAGCTTAGAAACATACCCAACTTTCACTATAAAATTTTGTGGAAATTTTTAATTAAACGATGCCAAATTCTCGTAAAAAATTGGCTGCAAAGAATAGATTAAAAAATCAATCTCGTAATAAAAATTCTGGACAGTTTTTACCACAGTATTCAGATAATGAAGAAAGTGAATATAATAGTGATAGTGAATATTCACCTGACAGTTCAGATGAAGATTATAATCAAAGAATATTAAAATTGGGTGAAATAACATTTATTAAACCAGATACAACAGGTCTGATTTTTTTTACTGTAAGTTAATATTTTTTTAATTAAAATTATATCAAAATTAAATAAAAATTTAATTAACTTTCAGAAATTAAAAAAACAAAAAAAGCACCTTATATTGGTAATTCTACTGCAACTTATTATCGAAAATATGGTCCATCAGGTATTTTTACCAAAGCAGCTGAGGGTTCTTCATCGATTAATCAATACTTTACACAAAAAGAATCAAATATTGCAATTGAAACAGAAGAAGATTTAGAAGAATCTGCAGAAAGTACACAAGATGAAATGAACATTGAAAGTGACAATGACAATAATACTTTTTCTAAACAAATAGAAACATTAGAAGTAATTCTTCGACAAAATAAAAAAAAAATTTCAGCATATGATTATCTTAGATATCAGGCAGTTTATGAATTTTTTATTAATCGACAAGAAAAAAATATGACAAGCAAAAATGCAGCATCTGAAGCAGCAAGAAAAGTTTATGACAAAGGATTATATCGTGCAAAAGTAATTTGTCGATGGGCAAAAAGTTGGATTGAAAATGGTTCATTACCAGTATCTTTACAAGGCTGTCATCAAAAAACTAAATCATTAATTGATGATGAAGATGTAATTGAAAAAAGTTTAGAATTTATTCATATAAATGAAGGAAAAATTTCACCAAAATTATATAAAACATTTATTAATAAAACTCTTTTTTTACAATTGGGAATAATTAAATCAATTACAGAAAAAACAGCTAGAGTATGGTTACGAAAACTTGGACTTGTGCCACAATCACGAAAGAAAGGTATTTATTTTGATGGGCACGAGCGTTCAGATGTGATAGAATATAGAGAAATGTTTCTTAAAAAAATGGAAGAATTTGAAAAATTAATGCCAACATTTGAAGGTATTAATATGGAACAAAAAGATCCAATTTTATCAAATGGTGAAAAACTTCATATTCTTGTAACTCATGATGAGTGTCTCTTTTATGCTAATGATGATCGTCCTATAATTTGGGCTCCTCTTGGTGAACCTCCTCTTCGTAAAAAAGGATAAGGAAAGTCAATAATGGTTAGTGAATTTCTTGCAGAAACAATTGGTTGTTTAAGATTAACAGATGAACAAGCTGAATTATATCCTGAAATATCACAAAAAGCACGAAAATTTTTACGTCCTGGTAAAAATGAAGAAGGGTGGTGGACATCAAAACATTTGCTTGAACAAGTAAAAGATATTGCTATTCCTATTTTTGAAATAGTGCATCCTAATGCCATAGCATTATTTGCATTTGATAACAGTACCAATCATGGAGCAATGGCGGATGATGCTTTATGTATACAACGAATGAATCTAAATCCAAGTGGACGTCAACCAATAATGAAAAATACTAAATTTGGATTAGAAAATACTTTTCAATCAATGGTATTTCCTTCTGATCATCCAAAATATCCAAACAAGCCTAAAGGTATTAAACAAATATTAATTGAAAGGGGATTATGGTGTGATAATTTAAATCTTGATTGTCAACTATGCAAAAATAAAGTAAAAGATCCAGCACGAATTAATTGTTGTGCACGTAGAATTTTATCATTACAACCAGATTTTTTGACACAAAAATCTGAATTAGAAACTGTAATTGAAATGGCAGGACATAAATGTATTTTTTATCCAAAATATCATTGTGAATTAAATTTTATTGAGATGTATTGGGCAGCAACCAAAAGATATACACGTGAACATTGCAATTACACATGGAATGGATTACAAAAGACTGTTCCTGAAGCATTAGATTCTGTTTCATTAATTGAAATAAGACGTTTTGCACGAAAATCATGGAGATACATGGATATTTATAGAAAAGGAGTAACAGGAAAGCTTGCTATGTTTGCAGAAAAAAAATATAAGTCACACAGAAGAGTTCCTGATGATATACTTAATCAAATTAATTTAGAAAATAATAATGAATAATAAATTTTTTATAAAAAAAATAAATAAATTTTATAAATTTTCATNAATAATAACTTCGAATACTTCCTAAATGTATCATCATATTTCTTTTATTAATACAATAAAATATAAATTACAACCCTTCTCTCCTTCTTTTTGATACATCATAATATTATACCCTGATTAATTACATAAATATTAAATTTATGTCGCGAAATATCTTAAGATATGTAATTATAAATAAACTTTACCTTTGATATAACGAGAAAGGTAATATTATTGTATGCATATATGCATATCACTTAATTTTAAGGATAATTCATTAATTAAATAAATTATTATTAGTATATCTTTCATTTTTCGAAGTATTGTCTATAGATATGTATTATTTTATTAAAAATTTATTTAATTGATTAAATTTCTACATATTGAAAAGGTATTATCTACAAATAAAATATGAATACTTTCTGAAACAAATTAAAATAATAAAAAAAGAAATGATAAAATTATAAAAGTATGTTGCATTATATATTAATATTAATACAATACGAAATTTATTAATATAATTATAATACAAATATTTATTTATAAAATATTTATTAGTATCAAAGCGTGAATTATATCTTCGATTGCATCTATTTTTATAAAATTGTACACTTTTGAGAACTTAATCATACTATTGTACGAGTGCAAGATGCAATAGTGATTTATTTGGTATTATTAATTCTATTATTAATAGTGTCTGAAGTTTATCAAATTTCTACATTTATAAAGGCAATCATAAACATAAACCTGTGCATAACAAGTTATAAACCAATGTTTTCGCAACAATTTTGCACTGTTCTTCACAGCAATTTTAATTGGCATTGCACTGTTAACAAATATTCTTCGAAGTTTATCGCAGTGATTTTAATTGGAATTGCACTGTTAACAATATCCTTCGAAGTTTATCGCAGCGATTTTAATCGACATTGTACTGTCAACAATATCCTTCGAAGTTTATTTGTACAAAAAGATCAGTTATCTTATCATATAACTTCTTATTTAACACAATATTCTTTGTTTATTTTCAGAAATAACTACTTTACTCTCTTAACAATCCTTATGAAGCTCTTTGAAAAGAAATACATTTATCTTCTTATATTGAATTGAATTTTGTTATTATTATATCAAATATACTATAATTCAAAATGTATTTAATAATATTTATTGACTTTATTTATAATTTTAACAAGTAAATAAATATATTTTATATTCTGTTTACTTTTAGGAATACCTCATTAACTTTAACATACACTTATGAAACACTTCGAAATGATGTATTTTATATCTTCCTATAATTTATTTTGTAATATTTATTGACTTTATTTATAACTTTAACAAGTAAATAAATATATTTCATACTTTGTTTACTTTAGGAATACTTCATTAACTTTAACATATACTTACGAAACACTTCGAAATGGTATATTTTGTATATTCCTATAATTTATTGTTATATCAAATACACTAATTTTATTGTAATGCTATTGACTTATGTGATTTTAATTTTATATAAGAATATTAATAATATATATGTATCTAATAGAATATCTTCGAAGAGACAAAAAATAATAATTTGTTTATTAAATAATTGCGTTAGGGTTTTATGTAGTAGTATTTAAAATCATAAGTTCTACTTTGTTAAGATATTTATGACAACAATGNACTATAATAGAAAAATTTTGTGAAAGAAATTTGAAAAAATCTCAAAAGGTAATTAAATATCTTTCGTAAGATTACGAAAAACAAAAACGAAGCTAAAATATTATTATCTTTTAAAAAAGAACAAGATGAAAAGAAATATCAAGAAAATATAATATTACAGAAAATAGGAACCTGCATCATATTGAGGAATTGTTGTAGACGTATTAGATATATAGAAAATGATTATCTCGCGTCATTGTACGAAAACGTTGTGGAATTTTATAGGAAAATAGAAAAAAAAAGAAAAATTTTAAGAACGTTATAAAATGTTTATTATCATCTTTTAATAATAAAATCAATAATAAATTATATAAAAATTCAGAAAGTAATAAAATATTACAAAATAAAATTTCTACAATTATATCGAAGTATAATGAAAATGATTAAATTCGAAGTAATCCGAAAGCAATAAACTTAAAACAAAATATGTCAAAATACTAATCGTTGAGTTTCAAAAGCTTACACAAATATCAAAAAACGTAACATTAAACTTCAAAGGTTTTCGATTTCGCAATATACGTATCGAAATTTAATTGTAAATTTCGATTTCGGAGGTTTGCGACACAATTGAAGATCTTCGAAATCTAACGTTAACGATATAACTTTGAAAACCTTCGAATTAATATAATTACTGATGTAAAAGAAAAAGAAAATCGTCATCATCATCATCAAATAAAAAAAGAAAACGAGAATCTTCAAAAAAAGATTTTAATAAAAAAAAAATAAGAAAAAAAACAAAAAAACAAAAAAAATAAAAGAAAATAAAAAAAAAAAAAAATAATAATAATAATAATAATAATAATAATAATTATGATATTATATAATTTTTTTTGATTTTTATTATTTTTTATATATTTTGATTATATTAATAAATAAATTTTGCAATAAAATTAGTTATCGGGTATATAATATACATTATACATGTCGTCAAAACTAATTTGACCTTGACTCAACTCTTAAAATTTCAATTTTTAATTACATCTGACTTAACTAATTGCGTCAACCACTAGTAAAAATCAAAATTTGCCTTGACTCAACTCCAATTTTTCTCAATTTTAATTGCGTCTGACTCAATTCAATAGTTTTGACGACATGTATAATATACAGTGGGGTATCAAAAGTCATGGGGCAAATAAAAATTAATAAAAAAATCATTAAAATTAAAATGCTAATTGTGACACAACGGGTGATCTAAACTGGACAAACTTTTTTTTATTAGATTCCCCTAAACCAGGGCTATCATATGATATATTTTGTGTTAAAATTACATATCTATACATAGAGAAATTACGCTTCAAATAAAATTGACAAAAAATAAAAAATTTAATCTTTAAACGTTACCCATACCGGATTTGATGAAATTTAAAGATAGATGCCAACTATCTTATATGAAATTGTAGCTAAGAATGATATCTTTAATTTTAATTAGAAGCATATTTCATGGTATCTAGTGAAAATTTTGACTTTAATTAGACGTGAATAAAAATGGCCGAAATTTATTAAAAATTCTAAAAAATAAAAAAAAATCTGAAAATAATTGTCTATCGTTTTTACATATAAAAGTTTTTTTTTAATAAAGTACTAATAAAAATAATACTAAGTAACATTAAAGTTGAGAATATAGAGCATAATATGTGAAGTATTTAGACATATTTAATTCAAATTGAGCAAATAAATAATAATTGAATTCTAGAGAATAATTTTTGAACGTCCGGTGTTTAACCGTTAATATTAAATTCAATTCGCAAGAAAAAATTCTAAAAACTTCACAAAAGATGTTACTTATTCTTGACTATAAGATTAATTATTGACACACTTGATAGTTTATTAGTAGAAAATAAACTTTTATATGTAGTAACGTTTGACAATTATTTTCCGATTTTTTTTAAAAAAATATTAAAGATAAAATGATCGACATTAATTTNAAAAAAAAAAAAAAAAAAAAAAAAACAAAAAAACAAAAAAAAAAAAAGAAAATAAAAAAAAAAAAAAATAATAATAATAATAATAATAATAATAATAATTATGATATTATATAATTTTTTTTGATTTTTATTATTTTTTATATATTTTGATTATATTAATAAATAAATTTTGCAATAAAATTAGTTATCGGGTATATAATATACATTATACATGTCGTCAAAACTAATTTGACCTTGACTCAACTCTTAAAATTTCAATTTTTAATTACATCTGACTTAACTAATTGCGTCAACCACTAGTAAAAATCAAAATTTGCCTTGACTCAACTCCAATTTTTCTCAATTTTAATTGCGTCTGACTCAATTCAATAGTTTTGACGACATGTATAATATACAGTGGGGTATCAAAAGTCATGGGGCAAATAAAAATTAATAAAAAAATCATTAAAATTAAAATGCTAATTGTGACACAACGGGTGATCTAAACTGGACAAACTTTTTTTTATTAGATTCCCCTAAACCAGGGCTATCATATGATATATTTTGTGTTAAAATTACATATCTATACATAGAGAAATTACGCTTCAAATAAAATTGATAAAAAATAAAAAATTTAATCTTTGAACGTTACCCATACCGGATTTGATGAAATTTAAAGATNTTGAGAATATAGAGCATAATATGTGAAGTATTTAGACATATTTAATTCAAATTGAGCAAATAAATAATAATTGAATTCTAGAGAATAATTTTTGAACGTCCGGTGTTTAACCGTTAATATTAAATTCAATTCGCAAGAAAAAATTCTAAAAACTTCACAAAAGATGTTACTTATTCTTGACTATAAGATTAATTATTGACACACTTGATAGTTTATTAGTAGAAAATAAACTTTTATATGTAGTAACGTTTGACAATTATTTTCNTATTATATAATTTTTTTTGATTTTTATTATTTTTTATATATTTTGATTATATTAATAAATAAATTTTGCAATAAAATTAGTTATCGGGTATATAATATACATTATACATGTCGTCAAAACTAATTTGACCTTGACTCAACTCTTAAAATTTCAATTTTTAATTACATCTGACTTAACTAATTGCGTCAACCACTAGTAAAAATCAAAATTTGCCTTGACTCAACTCCAATTTTTCTCAATTTTAATTGCGTCTGACTCAATTCAATAGTTTTGACGACATGTATAATATACAGTGGGGTATCAAAAGTCATGGGGCAAATAAAAATTAATAAAAAAATCATTAAAATTAAAATGCTAATTGTGACACAACGGGTGATCTAAACTGGACAAACTTTTTTTTATTAGATTCCCCTAAACCAGGGCTATCATATGATATATTTTGTGTTAAAATTACATATCTATACATAGAGAAATTACGCTTCAAATAAAATTGACAAAAAATAAAAAATTTAATCTTTAAACGTTACCCATACCGGATTTGATGAAATTTAAAGATAGATGCCAACTATCTTATATGAAATTGTAGCTAAGAATGATATCTTTAATTTTAATTAGAAGCATATTTCATGGTATCTAGTGAAAATTTTGACTTTAATTAGACGTGAATAAAAATGGCCGAAATTTATTAAAAATTCTAAAAAATAAAAAAAAATCTGAAAATAATTGTCTATCGTTTTTACATATAAAAGTTTTTTTTTAATAAAGTACTAATAAAAATAATACTAAGTAACATTAAAGTTGAGAATATAGAGCATAATATGTGAAGTATTTAGACATATTTAATTCAAATTGAGCAAATAAATAATAATTGAATTCTAGAGAATAATTTTTGAACGTCCGGTGTTTAACCGTTAATATTAAATTCAATTCGCAAGAAAAAATTCTAAAAACTTCACAAAAGATGTNTAACGTTTGACAATTATTTTCCGATTTTTTTTAAAAAAATATTAAAGATAAAATGATCGACATTAATTTTTTTAAAAATCGGAAAATAATTATCAAAAGCTTCTACATATAAAAGTTTATTATTTACTAATAAACCATCAAATATGTTACTAATTAATCTTATAGCTATAACTAGGGAGCAACGTTTGTAAAGTTTTTAGAATTTTTGTGACAAATTGAATTAAACAGTTCTTGAAATAGTTATTAATAGTTGCTACATATAAAAGTTTTTATTTATTTAAATAATAATAAAAATGACACTAAGTAACATTAAAGACAAAGGAATATTACATCTAGTATAAAGTATTCAGATTTTATCAATAAAAAGTGAGCTAATAATGAGGGTTAAATTTCAGAGAATAATTTTTGAATATTTAGTTTTCAGTCATTAATATTAAATTTAATTTGCGAGAAAAAATTCTAAAAACTTTACAAACAATTCTTCCTAGTTATAGCTATAAGATTAATTAATAACATATTTGATAGTTTATTAGTAAATAATAAACTTTTATAAGTAGAAGCTTTTGATAATTATTTTCCGATTTTTAAAAAAATTAATGTCGATCATTTTATTTTTAATATTTTTTTAAAAAAAATCAGAAAATAATTGTCAAACGTTACTACATATAAAAGTTTATTTTCTACTAATAAACTATCAAGTGTGTCAATAATTAATCTTATAGCTAAGAATAAGTAACATCTTTTGTGAAGTTTTTAGAATTTTTTCTTGCGAATTGAATTTAATATTAATGGTTAAACACCGGACGTTCAAAAATTATTCTCTAGAATTCAATTATTATTTATTTGCTCAATTTGAATTAAATATGTCTAAATACTTCACATATTATGCTTTATATTCTCAATTTTAATGTTACTTAGTATTATTTTTATTAGTACTTTATTAAAAAAAAACTTTTATATGTAAAAACGATAGACAATTATTTTTAAATTTTTTTTTATTTTTTAGAATTTTTAATAAATTTCGGCCGTTTTTATTCACGTCTAATTAAAGTCAAAATTTTCACTAGATACCATGAAATATGCTTCTAATTAAAATTATAGATATCATTCTTGGCTACAATTCCATATAAGATAGTTGGCATTTATCTTTAAATTTCATCAAATCCGGTATGGGTAACGTTCAAAGATTAAATTTTTTATTTTTTAGAATTTTTAATAAATTTCGGCCGTTTTTATTCACGTCTAATTAAAGTCAAAATTTTCACTAGATACCATGAAATATGCTTCTAATTAAAATTATAGATATCATTCTTGGCTACAATTCCATATAAGATAGTTGGCATTTATCTTTAAATTTCATCAAATCCGGTATGGGTAACGTTCAAAGATTAAATTTTTTATTTTTTATCAATTTTATTTGAAGCGTAATTTCTCTATGTATAGATATGTAATTTTAACACAAAATATATCATATGATAGCCCTGGTTTAGGGGAATCTAATAAAAAAAAGTTTATCCAATTTAGATCACCCATTGTGTCACAATTAGCATTTTAATTTTAATGATTTATTTATTAATTTTTATTTGCCCCATGACTTTTGATACCCCACTGTACATGTTGTCAAAACTAATTTGACCTTGATTCAACTTTTAAAATTTCAATTTTTAATTGCGTTTGACTCAACTAATTGCGTCAATTACTAGTAAAAATCAAAATTTGCCTTGACTCAACTCTAATTTTTCTCAATTTTAATTGCGTCTGACTTAATTTAATAGTTTTGACGACATGTATAGTATATGATATATTAAAAAAAAAATTTGTGCAATAATAAATAAAGCTATTGAATTTTTTATGATTTTATCTAATGAATAATTGAATTTTAGTATAAAAGCTATATTATTGGACATCCGATAGGTGCAATATAAATAAAATATCGGGAACTTATTAGCAGCTAAAAGTTGACCGATAGATCCCCGATAGTATTTAAAAAAAAATCGGATACTCGATTGATTTTGAAAAATGGTTAAAAACTAAATACCTGATATGTATAAAAAATATAACTGATAAGTCTGCGATAAGTATATGATATTAGGCACGACGACTACACTTATCGGGTACTCGATAAGTGTAATATAAGTAGATATCAGGGACCTATTGGAAATCTATCTGGGGGGAGATAGGTATCCGATAAGTTCCCGATATTCCAGATTTCAACCAGTGTAGAAATATTGTTATTATTGTTGTTACTATCATAATTATTATTACTATTGTTAGTATTATTATTATCATAACTAAATATTTTTTTTTATATAAATCTCAAAGAGACAAAATACCTCAAAAATTCAAAATCAATTTTGGGAACATGTATAATTAGAATCAGTAGGAATTATATTAATTATCGAATTAATTAATTAAAAGAATTAATTTTTTTTTTTTCTATTTTTAATGTTATTATTAATTTTCCATTTTTTTAATTTCACTATATTTTTCATTTAAATATTTATATATATATAATTATTAGATTTTTCTATAACACTATATAAGATTTGATTTGTTTCTTCTTTATTTTTTGTTAAAAAAGAAATTAACTCTTGCAATGACAAAGGAATTAAACCAAATAAGACATCTATAAATAAAAATTTATCTGAATTTCTAATAGTTCAATTATCTATAATTTTAATTTCTTGTAAATTGTCGATTAATCCTACAATACCTTTATATGAAGAGTTTGTTGCTATAATATTAATTTGATTCACTAATGATAAAAATCTTAATATATTTTTAATATATCAATATAAATTATTTTATAAAAATATAGATATTGAGTATAATAATATAAAAATAAAATAGTTTTAAATATAGTGAAATTTTTAAAATTTACTATATATTATTAAGTAAATTTAATGAACTTTTGAAATAAAAGTAAATAATAACTATTATTTTAAAATCTATTGTTTAAGAACTAGATTTTTTTAAAGACAAAATCAGATGATATATTAATTTTAAAAACTATTGTATATAACAAATCTTTATTTGAAAAAGTAAATGATGTATCAACTATTATAATTATACATGTTTCCAAAATTGATTTTAGATTTTTGAGGTATTTTGACTTTTTGAGATTTATGCAGAATCTATTCTATATATGGAAGTAAAAAAAATACCCAGTTATATGTATCTTCAATCAAAGAATAAATCTGGGTGGTCAAAAAATTTTGGGTTTTAAGTAAAATAATTTCGTCTTCTATAAAAAACTATTTTGACTTTTTTCCCTGAAATTGCAATTTCGGACTCCAAAATAATTTTGCGTGCAAGTATAATTATAATATTTTGTTAATACATAGTTTTTAATTGTTTAAGTCTACTTTTGAACATTGGCTAGAAAAGGTTGTNAAATTATTTTATAAAAATATAGATATTGAGTATAATAATATAAAAATAAAATAGTTTTAAATATAGTGAAATTTTTAAAATTTACTATATATTATTAAGTAAATTTAATGAACTTTTGAAATAAAAGTAAATAATAACTATTATTTTAAAATCTATTGTTTAAGAACTAGATTTTTTTAAAGACAAAATCAGATGATATATTAATTTTAAAAACTATTGTATATAACAAATCTTTATTTGAAAAAGTAAATGATGTATCAACTATTATAATTATACATGTTTCCAAAATTGATTTTAGATTTTTGAGGTATTTTGACTTTTTGAGATTTATGCAGAATCTATTCTATATATGGAAGTAAAAAAAATACCCAGTTATATGTATCTTCAATCAAAGAATAAATCTGGGTGGTCAAAAAATTTTGGGTTTTAAGTAAAATAATTTCGTCTTCTATAAAAAACTATTTTGACTTTTTTCCCTGAAATTGCAATTTCGGACTCCAAAATAATTTTGCGTGCAAGTATAATTATAATATTTTGTTAATACATAGTTTTTAATTGTTTAAGTCTACTTTTGAACATTGGCTAGAAAAGGTTGTATATAAAGAAAGTTATATGTATATAATATGTATTTCTTGATATAAGGATCTGTATAAATTTTTAATGGTAGCAGGTTTGGTAGTTACAAAGATCACTTAAATATTACAAGTTATTACTTCTAAAAATTAATAAGATTTGATTTTTGTTTATTTGACTAGTATACATTGAATCTTGAACTGAAAATATTTCAAAAAATAATTTCATCATAAATGCTGTTGGTAACAAATCCAAGTATCAAGAAGAGAAAATAATTGCATTTTTATTTTCTGGATGATAAGATACATCAATGGTGCACAAGCAAGTTGAAGACAATATCCAATTATTAATGCATATGCATTTACAGTTCATAAAGTACAAGGAATAATGTCTCTCTAGATTTAGATGTACAAATGTTTGAAAAAGGTCAAGCATATACAGCTTTAAGCTAATGTTGCAGGTGGAATAACATTAAAATCTGTTCTTTGAACAGAGAAGCATTTTCTGTAGATAAATTTTATGGTTAAAGGATATGAAAGACTAAAAGCAATCACATCCAATTCATTACCATTATTAAGATCATTACAAAATAATAGTTGGCAATTAACATATGTATTCTATTTAAAACAGGTTTTTAAATATTTAAATATTTAAAAATAACAATAAGTTCTTCACATTCTTCATTGGTTGATTTTCTTCCATTTTATCTTAATACAAAACACGTTTCTGGTTTTGAAAAGAAATCATTTTTGCTATATTTAGATCGACAGAAAAATCTTCGTGCTATACGAATTTGTTAAATAAATCATACAGACATCACATCAATCACATTCGTACAATGCAGTTCACCTGATCGTACAGTTGATCAATTGAAACAAATAGCTTTTGGGATTTGTAGTTTGTTATATTTATTATGATTATTGTAAAGTCAGAGAAATACTGCAAGCTTGCCTGCCAGTATTTATCTACAAATTGAAACAATATTGATAATTCAACGTAATGGAAAATATAATTTATTCTATTCCATGCATTCATTGGTGAATTTATCGGTCTTCGGCCCATTCGTTTTCCTTGCGAATTTGTTCCTCCTCTTCGGGAGTAAAATCATTAACTATATTGAATGTAGAACGGATTTCTTCCGGAGATTTGCCTTTGATCATGTTTGCAACTGTTTTACAACCAATATCCCTGTTAAAAAAGAATAAACGCATTTAGAAATTTTAATTGAACGCAAATGAAGAAATTAGATGAATAAATCTTTAAATCCTTTACAATAATGGTTTGATATCTAAATAGTTTGCAGCCTAAATGTTTAGTTAAAAAAAATGAAAAACAAATCAGTAAAATGAAAAATCAAAATAAATAAATATATAAATAATAAAAAAAAAAAAAAGAAATATAAAAAATACTAACCAGAATAATTTCAAAGAGCATATCTTGCTCAACATTTAAAAATCGTTGGTCCCAATCATCAATTTCGGTATTTCTTCTACGAGAATCATCATCATCATTAGTAGGTTGCGGGTCATTGACATGATGTTCACACCATTCTAGAACCTATTAACATGGAATGAAATTTAATTTTCAAATAATCTATGTTGTTTCTAAAGCATTTACATATTTATTTGTCATATTAAAAATATTTGATACCTTTTTTAAAACTTTTTCGTTGACGTTGGGGAGTGGGATTGACTGATCTGTTTCCCCGACATCTTGATAATGTGCATAAACGCGTTAGATTTTTGCATTAAACGCGAAAATTGATAAATTACTTTCGTCTTAGACAGATTTAACGTTTTCATAACCACGTGAAAGTAATCGTTTCTTTGAAATTTTTACATTTTTAAATATTTCATAAAATACATAATAAAATAACCTACACTTACCTTCAATCATATTTTTGAGCAAGATGGAGCGACTAGCAACAGGTATGTCGACTTTGAATTCAACATCGTCACAACTTTTCAAAGTAACTTTCTTATTTTCCGAGTTACTAGCGTTGGTGCTCATTTTATATTTGAGGTTGATATTTTTAATAAAATTTGAATTTTATGGATATCAGAATTCTGTTACTTTTTAAGATAGCGAGATATTTCCAAACTGCTATAAATAATTAAATAATATAAATCAATCGAAAAATATGAAAAATATGGTACACTCCGGTAAGGCCAATTTTGTCATGATGATTTACAAACGAATTCATCTAATCACAGCAGTTTCCTTATTTTAACATATTTGTATACTGTTAATATAAAATAATAGAAATACCCGTAAGATATCCGAAAAAATTGAATATTTTTAGTTGTACAAAAACGTTAATACAATATATTAATAATTTTTCTTCTTATAATTATAACAATTAACAGCACAACAACTACAAGAATTATAACTATAAACAACTATAACAACCACGACAACTACAAATTAATTAATGAACTCTCTGTTCATGACATGTAAATTCAATTAAAGATTGTACTTTTATCATTTATGGTATTAAGATTAATAATATAATATAAAAGTTATCATATATTATATACAAAAAAAATTTGGAATTCAAATATTAACTTCCCATTGGACATCTAGAATTTTTTTTCGTATCTATGGTCAATACAGTAAATAAAAGACAATAAAGACATAAATAAATGTTTAATTTTAAATATATTTCTCTTGGATTTGTTTTCCAGATCTTAATTAATTAATTAAATTTTTTTTGTTTTAGGATGAATCTTAAAAATATAACTTACCATTTCTTTATTAAGATGGAGATTTAGCAGGTGGGCGAGATCCCATATTGCGTCTATCACCTCCACGACCACGCTGAGAACCCATTCCATTATGTGGATTCTGGCCATAACGTTGATAATCATAACTTTGTCGATTGCGGTGTCGCATTTCTTCATTCTTGCGTCTTTCTTCAACAGTAACATTTCCTACCCCAGGAATTTGAATTTGTCTTTGCGAGAGTGCTTGATGATAAGCCTCATAAAATGAAAATTCCACGAACGCACATTGCTTTTTAAATTAATAAGTTAATTAGTATAAAAATAAAATTTCTGACTTTGCAGTAAAATTAAAATATTAATAATTATTACTTTGCTTGGAACAACATCCAAAGATTTCACTGGTCCAAAATTTTTGAATACATTTGTAAGAACTTCTTGACTCATACTCGGATTAACCCCTTTGACATAAAGTGAAAATTCTATACAAATATATAATTATATAATTATATAATTTATTTAATTAATTTAATTTTTTTACTTAATTATTAATAATAATAATAATGATATTATTATTATTATTATTATTATTATTATTATTATTATTATTATTATTATTATTATTATTATTAATATTACTATTTACCTTTATTACGGTCTCTCGGATCTCGATTTGATGGTTGGGATTGGGTTCGTGTTATTTGTGGTGCAACCACTCGGCCTTTGGTTTCAGTAAGTTGATGATGGGCCCATTTACTACTATCACTGGCAGCTACATTAGACCATGAAGCTGGTTTCGATGACTGTGTAGGTGACGTCACTGCAGTAACAGCACTTGATATAGGAGTAGAAACTTTCTCTGTATCTTCTGTATGTATAGTAATTGAGGATCCTTTATCAACTGTAATAACATCTTTTGATTTTATCGAATCATTATCAGGTAAAACTTTATTATCTACAATAGGGTTAACTATGTCATTCACTGTTGATTTAGTTAACGAAGGTTCAGATGTGCTCGCTTTTGTTGCCGGAATTTCCGAAGTGATTTCTTCAGTTAATTTGATATCTCGAACTGTTTCTTGTGTGGTTTCCTCTGCAAGAGTACCCGTTGACATAGTAGAAACTGAATCTTCAGAATTAAATTTTTCTTCAGTTATTGATGAGGAATTATCTTCAATATATGTGGGCTCTTGATCTATCGATTGTGACTTATTAGTGTCATCAATTTCATCTTTTAAATAACGAAATATATCACTTGATACGTAATAAGAATTTTGTCGTGTATCAAGTGTATCAAGAATAACAGTTTGGACAAATTTACGATAATTTTCGCCTTTGTTGGAATACCGACCGGTAATTTGAACAATCACTTTGTTCCCAAAAGAATCTAAGCTGTCAATATTATTAATGTTTACTTTTGCATCTTTCAGATGCATATCAGCTATGTTTTTTTTGATCTCCTAAAGTTCAAATATATAAAATATATATGTTACGAAGATTAAGTTAATTAACAAAGAGTAAAGAGAATAAACTTTAATATTAATGAAGTAAATTTCGAGTAGTAATTTAGTTTTTTTTTTTTAAAAAAAATTTCAAGTTCGGAATTTACTATTATAAAGAATTGAAAGAATTAAGGAACAAAAACAATATTAAACATTTGTTACCTGTAAGCCTTGACAAATCTTTACTTCTTCACCTTCTAAGCCACGGATAAGTCGAGATTGCTCACCGTAAAATTGATACAAAGTCTCTGGATTATCATGAAAATATCTGTAGTACTCTTGTGCGAAAGCCCAACCAACATCGCGTGCTAATGAATACTGTAATTGGATTGAAGTATTATTTGTTATAGTAGACATTTTGAACAATAATCAACAAAACCTTATTCTTTTGTTTTATTCTGTGCAAACAAAAAGAATTGTTAAAAAAATCCTCGAGGATTTGTTGGATATATACTCTAAAATCAATTCCAAAATATGATTTCTTTTTATACTCGGTGTCACGAGTACAGCATTATTGAAATTTATAAAAATAACAAAATTTTATTCAATATTATCTCGTGTGAAAATAGTTATTATAACAAATCTTTTATTATAACAAATCTTTTAAAAGAAGATCAATGTTGCAAAATCAACTTTATTTAATCAACTTCTCATTTATCTCATTTATCTTATTTATCTCACTTATTTATCTCATTTAGATTTTTACCAATCTTTGACAAAACACAGAATGAAGGTGGATTCATTAACCTTTTTATAAATTTTTGGATAAAAATTAATTTATAATGTTTTGAAAGAAAACATAAGCATATCTAAAACATCTAAAACATCCAAAACATACCTCTTGTTCTTCTTCAATGATAACCTCTGCTGATTCTACCTTTTCAGAAAGTGGTAATAACGAACGCTTCAAAACCTTAAGAATAATATCCGACTGTGTTTTGATAACTGCTTCAATTTGATTGTCATTATCTTTAATAAATTTATAATACATTAATACGGGATCAATCGCTTGCAATCCCGCCTAGAAAAATAGAAAAATAGAAAAATAGAAAAAATGGAAAAAAAAAATGAATATAATGATGCCAAATAAAAATGTGAATATAAGAATAAACATTTAATATTAATATTAATCAAAAATATAAACTTGCCTTTTTTCTAAGTCTCTGCACACGGTTCACGATTTCACGTGCCCATCCTTCTTCTTGTAATTCTTGATAAATTTTAACATCCAAAAGTATAAGAGCTTCTTTATCGGAATTTGTTTCATAGTGACTATCTGTGCTCTCGAAGTATTTAATCACTTGAAGATCTTCATCGATCAATTTAATTCCATCAACGAAAATTTCTTTTGTCTGAACAAACTCCCTAACTTGATCCGAGGTCAATTTCGGCAGACCCTGTTTGACCTTAGAAATGTCTTTCCTGAGTTTTTGTCCCAAAATTTTCCAATCAGCTTCAGCTCGATATTTAATACCATATTTATCTTCTTCAGACGTGACCACAAGATTTTTAATATTCAGCTCCTGTTAGAATAACCAAGTTCCAGTCAATAACACGATTATTAAGTTCCAGGAATACAGAATAACGTTTAAATTTGAAAAAAATAAAAAAAATATATTTCAACTACCCACCTCAGTTATATAATTTTGAAGAGAAAGCGTATCAGAAAGATATTGCGGATCAGAGTGTATAACTATAAGCTCCTTCAAAGGAGTCTGGTTACAATTAAGTATTAAAGTTATTAGCTAAACATCGAAGTCTAAATTATCATTTATAATAATTTAAATAATACTGATAAATTATTATTAAGTCAATAATTATTCAATAAATATAAACAAACCTTCAACCCTATATTTTTCTTCTCACGAATGTAACGACCTAGCTCGATGACTGTTTGCATCCGAGACATTCTACGTTCAATATCCGAATCAAAATATTCTTCTCTAACTTCCGGAAATAATAAAAAGTGAACGGAACGAGCATCATCAGTATTATTACCAATTGTTGGGAATAAATTCGTCAAGGGGATGTACTTTTTTAGATTTTGGTACATATACTCTGTAAGGAAGGGTGTAAAGGAAGCCTTACAAACATTAAAAAAAAAAAACATTAAATAAGCATTAAATTAGTCAATCAGTCATTCACATAATTGGATAAATACACTTCCATGCATTTACCATGGCACGGCAAAGAGTAAATAAAACTTCAAAAAGCGTATTCAATGCATATATCGCGCTTTCCGAACCATTTTCACCTTTCAAGCGCTTACGGTTAAATCGGACATACCAATTAGTCAATTGTTCGATAAGACTTAGCAGTCTTGGAACAACAGTGTAAAGCCGATAGGCTTCATTCAAAAAAAAAAAAAACGCCAGTTTATTAATTTACTAAATGAATAAATTAAATTAACTATTTTAATGACCTACCTTTCATTTCTTCGCGTACGAATTTTATAAGACTTTGAGCACATGCCAATATCCATCTATCCATAACATTGAGCGATTTCTCTGCATTAGGATTATAATGAAATTCTATTTTGGTTTCCTGTTAAANCTCTGTAAGGAAGGGTGTAAAGGAAGCCTTACAAACATTAAAAAAAAAAAACATTAAATAAGCATTAAATTAGTCAATCAGTCATTCACATAATTGGATAAATACACTTCCATGCATTTACCATGGCACGGCAAAGAGTAAATAAAACTTCAAAAAGCGTATTCAATGCATATATCGCGCTTTCCGAACCATTTTCACCTTTCAAGCGCTTACGGTTAAATCGGACATACCAATTAGTCAATTGTTCGATAAGACTTAGCAGTCTTGGAACAACAGTGTAAAGCCGATAGGCTTCATTCAAAAAAAAAAAAAACGCCAGTTTATTAATTTACTAAATGAATAAATTAAATTAACTATTTTAATGACCTACCTTTCATTTCTTCGCGTACGAATTTTATAAGACTTTGAGCACATGCCAATATCCATCTATCCATAACATTGAGCGATTTCTCTGCATTAGGATTATAATGAAATTCTATTTTGGTTTCCTGTTAAAAAAATTATTATTTTTTTTTTTTAAAAAACAATAACAAAAATAAAATACTATTTGTATTACAATTGATCTGCACGCAACCTTTTTAAGCAATATAACTTGAGACTCGAAAAATCGATATGCATTATACCAAGGTAAAAACACTTTTGATATAACTTCTTTAACGCCTTCTTCTTTAAATCTCAGTGGTTCCGCGCGGACAACGGGAGAATTTATGAGATATAATCTGTAATAAAAAAATATTCTTATAAAATATATGTAGATAATAAATTAATATGCTTATAAGACGTACCTTAGGGCATCGGCACCATATGTATTAATAATATTCATTGGCTCGGGATAGTTCTTTAAACGTTTGCTCATTTTTTTACCGTCCCTGGATGTCATATAGTAACATTTTTTTTTTTTTACTATTTATACTATTATGGAATGAATTCGATAAGAATTTAGGCAAAAACTTACGAAGCCAATACAAGGCCATTGACGATCAAATTCTTAAATGCTGGCTTATCAAAAAGGTGTGTTGACAAGACCATTAATGTATAGAACCATCCACGGGTCTGGTCAAGTCCTTCGGCAATGAAGTCTGCAGGGAAAGAAGCTTCAAATTTTTCTTTGTTTTCAAAAGGATAATGGCATTGAGCGTAGGGCATACTATTGATTCAAAAAAGGTAAGATGTAGAAAACTTCTGTAACACGAAATAAACGAAATAATAATTAAAAAAAACTACCTGCCCGATTCAAACCAACAATCAAATATTTCCTCTATTCTCCTTAAAATGCCTTTTCCTTTCTTTGAAGGAATTGTGATATGGTCGATTTTATCACGATGAATATCTGTTAATTTACCACAACCAGATAATTCCTCTAATTCTTTCAATGAACCTATGCAAACAATCTAGTATTTCAAAAAGAACAATTTAACGATAAATTTTTGGTAACGTACATTATAGAATAAATATGAAATAAATACTTTACCTCTTCATGATCCTCACTAACCCAAAGAGGTATAGGCGTACCCCAATATCTATTACGTGAAATATTCCAGTCGCGAGCGTTGATTATCCAGTTAGCAAATCGTTTTTCTTTTACAAAATCGGGAACCCTGTAATAAAGGTTAAAGTGAGATTATAATATCTAAAAGAATATAAATATCAAAAAATTCACTTACCAATAACTTTCTGAATTGTTCTTTAATAATTTGTCAATGATTGGCTTCACTTTAACAAACCAAGAAGGAACAGCCTTATAAATTAAAGGGGTATCTGAGCTAAGAATTTATAAGTATAAAAAAATTAAAATAAAAATAAAGAAATAAGAAAAAAGATTCGTTTCATATAATCTTTAAATTTAAATTAAAATATTTTAAATACCGCCAACAAAAAGGATAACTGTGCATCAATTGTGATTGAACGATTAATCGATTTTTTTGCTTTAGAAGTTTCTGAATATTTTTGTCAGCTTCCTAAATCGAGAGTATTAAAATTAAATATATTGAAGGAAAAGTCAAGATTATTTTGTTATTAAAAATTAAAAAATTACACACTTTTACGTGAATTCCTGAAAAATCCGATACTTCATGAGTGAACCGACCTTGTTCATCAACAGGACACGGAAGATAACCGTCCTCGGTAATTATATTATTTGCTATGCATACACGATAATCATCTTCACCAAAAGCTGGAGCTTGATGAACAATTCCGGTACCGCTATCATCAGTTACATATGTGTCATTAACAACAACAAATCCTTTCCCTTTAAACTATTTTTGTCATTTTTTTTTATTATTAAGAAATTATCGGATTTTAATATTATTTTAAATATTATTAACAAAATTACCTTAGACACAAAATAGTCAAACAATGGTATATATTCCCATCCTTTCATGTCTTTACCCAAAAATTTTTCTTTTATAACATATTTAGCCTTTTGGGGATTTTTATATAAAGCATTTAAACATTTTTCCAAGAGAATATATGTTTTTCCCGATGCTGAATCAATAATCTTTATATACTCAAAATTAGGATTAGTACATAATGCTAGATTACTGGGTAAAGTCCATGGTGTAGTGGTCCATGCTAAAAGTGATACGTCAGGTTCATGAACCAAAGGAAAGGAAACAACGACTAAAAAATGAAAAAAAAAAAACAAATAAATAAAAATAATGTATCACATTAACCAATTGAATCAAATTCAAATTCAAAAGAACTTGTATTCGAAATTCTTACTTGAAGGATCGATTACATCTTTGTAATTTTGTGCAGCTTCAAAATTTGAAATGGGTGTAGTACAGGCAGTAGAAAATGGCATAATTCTCACTCCCTGATATACCTGATCTTTTTCGTAGAGTTGTTTGAATACCCACCAAACACTTTCCATAAATGTTGTATTTAATGTTTTATAATCATTGTCGAAATCAATCCAACGACCAAGTCGTTCTACCGTTTCTCTCCAGGCATCAGAATAACGCATTACAATGTTTCTACATTCTTGATTGTATTTATCAATACCTATTGCTAAAACGTCATCTTTCCCCTATCAAATAAAACCAATTAATTATAAAAAGTTGTCAAAGTTGATACAATTAATAAATTTATTAAACATACCTTGATATCTAGTTTTTTGTCAATCTCATGCTCGACAGGAAGCCCGTGACAATCCCATCCAAATCTTCTTTCTACATAAAGGCCGGTCAGAGTTGCATAACGAGTCACAATATCCTACGTTTTGACCTCAAAACCTTGAATTTCCAAGGGAACATGTTCGAAATATCTAAAGTACTTTATTTAATGCTTAGTCTAATGCTTACCTTTATAGTACCAGCTAATAAATGCCCATAATGTGGAAGTCCCGTGGCAAAGGGGGGGCCATCATAAAACGAGTAAGGTGGTCTTCCTTCGGATAAGCGTATCTGAGTGTTGAATGCATCTATTTCCCTCCAGAATTCGAGGATTTTTTTCTCCTCTTTTGGGAAATTAAACTGATCTAGAGAAAAATCATATTAATGATACTTACAATAAAACTAACTATTACGTTTCTGGTAATTAAAGTCTAAAGTCTATAAACTAAAAAGAATACCTTCCATTCCCAAAAGTATGTAAATTACATTCTTTTAATTTTATCATTATATTTATAGAGCAACCCCAGTATCACCAGAAATTTTTCTACCCCCACATGAATTTCACGTGGAAATGAATTTAATTGGTCGCAAAGGTATCGTTTTTGATACATCTATGGTTATTTTTTTGATACCACCATAAAATTAATTATATATTTATTAATACTAAATGGGGGTATATCAAAAAAATAACCACAAGTGAAACTTTTGCAGATCTTTATATAATGAATTTTGCGCAAAGTGTAAAAAAATTTTTTTATTATAATAGAATTTGTATAAAGGACAAAAAAATAATAAAATAATTAATTTTCTAATTGTTCAACTTCTAAAATATTTTTTTTACTGCATAATTAGCTAATTGTCCATTTAAACCTTGCCTATAGTAATGATTTTTGTGCAAATTTTTTAATACTAGATAAACTCTCATTATCTAAACTACATGGAACTGTTTCTCTTAATGCTGATAAAGAGTAATCGTGTATATTGTTTGGCAGATCCCCAATACATTTCTATATAATAAAAATAAATGATTAGTATTTTCAACAACTTCTTGTATCCATAATTTTTTCCCATAAAATCTGATTGTAAAGAAAGAATTTTACATGCACAATAATCAATATTATTATCTAAACATCATTACAATTTTTACCATGGAATCTTGTTTCAATTTTATTTTTTTTATTATATGAGACCATTAACTTTTTAAAAAACGGATCCTGTGGTATTTTTTTTGTAAATATATTCGAGGGATGTGACAGACGGTGATAAATACATTACCCCTGATAAATCCTAACCCTAACCCTAACCCCTGCGTGGGGTGAAAAATCTGTTGGTGATACTGGGGGTAGATTATTTATAGTGCTGAATCACGTGAAAAATTCGATAATCTCTATAGTTCGAAATTTTCGATTTTATAAGCATGCATTAAAGAAACACTTAGAATATATTCCGTTCAATGCAAAAAAAAAAACATCACATCACAAAATGGTTTACAACTCAATTTTTTTTGTGCTTTCAACTTATAAAAAATTGATGAATCCAAAATTATCTTTATTTAAGAATTAAATCTAATACACGATGTAAAGAAAACATGATAAAATATATTTTATTTATCGACCTCCATATATTGGTGGCCTCTTTTCTCTAAATGCTTTTAATCCTACAAATAAATCAAGGAAAAAAAAAGTTAAAGTAAAAAGAAATTCAAATTAGTGTAATATTTTATAATTTATTTGATAATTTCACCTTCAATTCTATCTTCAGTAGGAATGACTTGGGCGTAACAAGCATTTTCAAATTCTAATGCCGAATCCCTAATATGAAAATAAATGTAATAATAAAATTATAAGAATATGTTGTCACAGAAAGATAATAAAATAAAGTTTACATACAAATCAAGTTGAATTCCACGATCAATAGCAAGTTTAGCCATTTCGAGAGCAATAGGGCCTTATGTTAATCAGATCTTATGTATTAATTCTAAAAACTGTACTATGAACAATTTTTTATAATTATTAATTATTAAATATGTAAGTAAATTACCATTTGGAAGAATTTCCTTGGCTAATTTAAGTGCAAAGGGATATGAAGATCCTTCCTGTACAGCATAATTCACAATACCTGAAAAAAAAATTTATATATATTTATGATATAAGTATCAGGAAAATCAATAAGGTGTAATATTATGGGACCTACATATATTTATGAATAAGGTGTAATATTACATAAATATTACATAAATATTACGGGACCTATGTAGATTTACATGGGTGTAAATTTACGAAATTTATATGAATTATGAAATATTCCATAAATTTACGCGCCGTAATTATGCATAAATCTATATAATCCATATAAATTTACATAAATCTACATAATTTACATAAATTTACATAAGTCCCATAATATTTACATAACATTATGACTTATTAATTTTCCTGATGGCATAAATCTATATAGGTCCCGTAATATTACACTTTATTAATTTTCCTGATGAGATGTTATGTAAATAATTAAAAATATTAAAAAATAATTATTATATAACACAGGTCAAAATGTTACCTATCTGTCAGCTATTGGATAGCAGGCAGGTGAGTGACAGATGAATGTAGTATTTATGCTGAAAATTGGGTACAAATTGGATACCTAATATGTATAAAAAAACATTTTTCTACACTCATCTTCCCCTCACCTTGCTATCCAATAGGTGACAGATAGATGATATTTTGACCTGTGTAAAAATAACTTACAAACCAGAATCTAAGGCATTTTGGGAATTCAATATTCGACCAGTGAAAATTAATTCTTTTGCCTTTGCAATTCCAATTAGACGTGAAAGTCTTTGAGTGCCTCCAGCACTAGACACAAAAATATAGTTCTAAAAGTGAGGAAAGATAAAAATTTCATAACCATTTTCAAAAATATTTACCCAGGGATAATTGCTAGTTTTGTTTCTGGGAGTCCAATCTTTGCACTCTTGCCTATTGCATAGAAAGACAAAGGTTTAATAATAAATTATAGTTCTATAATTCTGTAATATAATTTTATAATTAAATGAATACAAACCAGAAACTCTAATATCACAGCATAATGCCAATTCAAGGCCTCCTCCCAAAGCAGCCCCATCAATTACTGCAATTGTCGGAATTGGAAGTGTCTTTGAATAAACAATTAAAATTTAAAATTTGAACTGCTTCACAATATTGTATGAATAATTTCGAGACAAATATTCCCATCAAATTAAAATTCGAGAAAAAAAAATAATATAATTTACTTCGAGATCTCGGAAAACTCGTTGAATGTTTTGAATAAATTTCTTCACTTCATTTGGAGACATATTTGCACGCTCCTTTAAAAGAAATAATAATAATAATGATAATAATAATAATAATGATGATGATAATAATAATGATAATAATTAATAATAATAATAATAATAATAATAATAATAAATAATAATAATAATAATAATAATAATAATTCATTCTTAAACGCCGCGAAGATGGTGCTAGAAACTCGTGACCCATAGAAAATAAGAAATACAGACCCCCACATTTGATTATCTGATTGTCTCAAATATAACGAGAATACACACACCTCAAGATCATTTTCCANGCCAATTCAAGGCCTCCTCCCAAAGCAGCCCCATCAATTACTGCAATTGTCGGAATTGGAAGTGTCTTTGAATAAACAATTAAAATTTAAAATTTGAACTGCTTCACAATATTGTATGAATAATTTCGAGACAAATATTCCCATCAAATTAAAATTCGAGAAAAAAAAATAATATAATTTACTTCGAGATCTCGGAAAACTCGTTGAATGTTTTGAATAAATTTCTTCACTTCATTTGGAGACATATTTGCACGCTCCTTTAAAAGAAATAATAATAATAATGATAATAATAATAATAATAATAATAATAATAATAGTGAATTTAAAAATAAAATTTTAAGTTTATCATACCTTTAAATCAGCACCTGAACAAAATGCGCGATCAACTAGACTTCTCAATACTACAACACGTGATTCACTTTAAAAAATATTGAGTATTGTAATATTGTAGTAGTATTATTATAAGGCAGTAAAAGTTGATCATACGTTTCATTTCTTAATTCTTCGATAGCCTCCTCGAATTCTTCTAAAAGTTTTTTCGATAAAGCATTCTTGGTAGTTGGACGATTAAAATTAATAATTGAAATACCTATATAAATAAATTTCCAAAGTAATTAAATGTAAAATGTTTCATAAACCCAATAATAGTTTTCTAACCTTTTTCTTCCCCTTTCAATTTTTCGATAAAACATTCCTTATCAGGAGGGATGATTGTATGAATAAAGTTTTTATTAATGTGTTGAACTAAGCCCCTACTATGGTATTTAATAATTGTTCGTATACTAGATAATATCATGATTAAAAATGAAACAAGAATATTTTTTTAGCGGAAAATTAGTAATTAAAATTTTTGTGTAGCACATGATGTCAATCATCAACTCTTTTAAGCATAAACTTCGAGATTATTTTTTTGAATAACGCATTTTTTCCTTTTTTATCATTTATTTTCGAAGATACGAATCATTATATTATTTGTTCTTGAAAAAAAGAAGTTTAACAATTTCCTATAGCAGAACAAAATTTAAAGATCAAATAATTTATTTTCAATTCAATAAAAGTCATATAAAAGGGAAAAACATTCACCTATAATCTAGATTCTATATAATCCATACAGTATAATCTTTTTAATATATAATAACTTTGATTTTTTTTTTTTAAAAAAAAAAATAAATAAAATAAAATAAATAAAGTACATATATATATATATGCTTATACATTTATGCAATTTAAATCATCTATTTTATTCCTTTACAATACAGGAATGCTATGATAAAAAAAAAAAACTATAATCGATGATGATGTATATATATATAATAACGTCTCAATTATAGTAATTATAGTGTCATAATTTTTTAAATCTTTTTTTTCTTTCTTAATCTTAAATTTANTTTTTTCCTTTTTTATCATTTATTTTCGAAGATACGAATCATTATATTATTTGTTCTTGAAAAAAAGAAGTTTAACAATTTCCTATAGCAGAACAAAATTTAAAGATCAAATAATTTATTTTCAATTCAATAAAAGTCATATAAAAGGGAAAAACATTCACCTATAATCTAGATTCTATATAATCCATACAGTATAATCTTTTTAATATATAATAACTTTGATTTTTTTTTTTTAAAAAAAAAAATAAATAAAATAAAATAAATAAAGTACATATATATATATATGCTTATACATTTATGCAATTTAAATCATCTATTTTATTCCTTTACAATACAGGAATGCTATGATAAAAAAAAAAAACTATAATCGATGATGATGTATATATATATAATAACGTCTCAATTATAGTAATTATAGTGTCATAATTTTTTAAATCTTTTTTTTCTTTCTTAATCTTAAATTTACATTAATTTTCTTCAATCGAGATGGAAAATGAACACAAAAGACAAATTTATAGTCACTAATTTCAGATCTGCATTATCAACATCCCAATATTTGAAAGATTTTTAAAAATTAAGATCACTCAATATTAAATGGCCGGAAGATAAATTGTGTTCATAAAAAAATTGGTTTCTTGTCGTCTATTGTCCAAAAATAGGGATTATTTTAGGATGTTTAATATGTTTAATGAACAACCACAACCATTCCTTCAATTTCTGAGTTGTTTAAGTATTCGTTGTTGATGTTTTCTTCACCTTCAAACATGCTAACACTACCAACACGAGCCAAATTCATCTTTCTACGATTTTTGAGACATTGTTTATACATTGCCCATACAGGTGAATTGACAAGTAATCCTTGACGTAAGTGAGATAAGTATGCATAGAAATCGCATACAGAAACTACACGATCTCTACAGAATCTATCCAATGGAATCCATCCTGGGTTTCCACCAATAGAGAAGCGTGATGATGGCGTCATTATTGTAGTGGGTGGAACAGCTGCGTCAGGTCCTGACAGACGCATACGATATTCACAACTTCTAAGATGACCGCAGAGACCACATTTAATTGTTGGTACTGGTTGCGGTGGATCTTGATAACTACTTTTTCGTGTATTTGATATTGAACTACTAATTTGACTGTCACTTTGAGTACTATTAAGAGAATTCAAATCACCAACAAATATTGTTTCGATTTCACATTGATTCTTTATGATAGCATCCAATAATCTTCTTTTATAAAATGGTGATTTCCAGCCACTACTACCTTCAAACAAGCAAGGTTGAATATCTTCTGTCATACATCTTTTAATAAATGGATGTGTAGGAGTTGAATTATTGGGTGCAGGCGTTGTTGCTAAAGATTTCACATAATCTTGGAATTCTTCAAAGACGAATCCATCAATATAAATACGTTTACTTTTAACAAAAATAACTTCGTCTAGAGAATTATTTGAGAAAATACTTGGTGACATATGACCAAAGTTTCCATAGGTTCTGCTTGATCTAGGTGAATTTGACATCAAACTTCTTCGAATAACAGAATTTCTACTTAAAGGAACACCATTTTGTGTTGGTGCGGCTTGTCTTTGTTTGGTGGAATCCAAATGAACAAGTAATAATTTCAACTCTCTTAAACGATCTTGTCTGCTTCCAGATGATTTTAATGCGCTCTCCATCTTACCCTTCGTTTCTATATTCAACAATTCTAATTCTTCCCGTGCATTGGCTTCATCAAATACCATTTGATTGACCTTTTCAAACATAGCATTTATCCATTCATCAATTTCTTGTTCTAAAGATTCTTTATTAGATTGAATTTGAGCGCGAAGATTTTGTTCTTCAGAAAGAGATACTGCAAGAGCAGAAAGGTCTCGCTTAAGGTAAGCACGTTCTTCTATATGTTGATCAACTTGAGAAAGCAATGTATTACAATTAGGACAAAGATTCGCATGAGAAATCTCAGGAACAGGACCGGGTGAAGGAAGATGATCTCGAATATTATGATGAATATCATCTTCATGATCCGTTTCATCATCACCTCGTTCTGTTTCCTCTCCATCATGTTCGGTGATTAAACTTTCAGGTTCATCAGGGTAATTGGTGTTTATGAAATTTGAAGAATTCTCTCTGTACCTTTCCCTTTCTTCATCTTCCTCGTCGTCATCCTCATTCTTTTCAAGTTCATTATCAATTGCTTTCCTTTGTTGAGGACGAAATTCTGATTCAAATTCATTATCTTCTTCATCGGACATAGCAAAATCAGCAATATCCTCTGATCCATCTAAACCATATTCATCAAGGTCTGGTATATCATCCAAAGAAATTTGACTACTACTAAAAGATTCTCTTCGTGGTCGATTGTTATTTTCATTATTTTCACTATTTTGTGCTTCATTATCATCATTATTATCATTACGTTCGGTTTCATTATGAAAATTAAAGTGAGTTTCATTATTTTGTTGAGTGGAAGTTAAATTGACCTTATGATCTGAATCATCATCATCACCATTAGGTGACTGGAGCTTTGAATCACGCCGTACATTATTTGTTCTTATAGGTGTAGGTGTAGGTGAAGGTGATGGTGATGGTAATGGTGGATGTTTTTCATAATCTCTATTAACTCTTTGATTATTATGATGATGGTGATGATGATGATTATTATTATTATTATTATTATTATTTTGTGAACTTTTTAAGTAATTTAAACATAATTTGATACTATCAAGGAATTGTCCTTCAAGATCTGTCGATTCCACCGCCGTAGCATTATCATCATCATCCTTACCACTTTCATCATCATCCTCTAGGTTTTGTGATTTGAGCATTTCAACTGTTCTTGCAAGTACAATTATTGCTTCCCGAGCTCCAAATTCAAGTCGACTAGCCTTAGTTTTTAAACTATGAATGCATTCATCTTTTTCACCAATTTCTTGAAGTAATTGGTCTCGTTCTTGTTCGTGTGCTTCGTTTATTGTCTATGAAATGAATGAATGAATATAATAATAATAATAAATAAATAAATAAATAAATAAATAAATAAATAAATAAATAAATAAACAATAAATAAATAAATAAATAAGTAAATAAAACTTTTTTGTTAAATATCATGCTGAATTATAATAATAATGATAATAATAATAATGATAATAATAATAATAATAATAATAATAATAATAATAATAATAATAATTCATTCTTAAACGCCGCGAAGATGGTGCTAGAAACTCGTGACCCATAGAAAATAAGAAATACAGACCCCCACATTTGATTATCTGATTGTCTCAAATATAACGAGAATACACACACCTCAAGATCATTTTCCAATTCCAGTACTCTACTTTCCAATTTAGCGATCATATCTTGAGCTTGGAGCATCAAGGGAAGTAAACCAGCTTCATCCATTTGCTCATTTCCCTCGTTATCGTTTAACTCATAATATTCATCGTGTGTGTCAGGTGCAGGCATAATTAAAAATTATACGATGCTGAGACTAATATTATTTTAATTTATTTTATTTAAATCTTATAAATCTTTCGTCACTATATAACTATATATGATATATAAAAACACAACGTATTCTTTTAAATGAATTTCATTTGATAGAATGATTATGATAATATCGTAATTAAATATAAAAAGATGTGAAATAAATTTATAAGAAAAAAAGAAAAAGAATTCCAATTTTCGATTTATAAGAAAAAGAATCCAAATAATCCGATATTATTTAATATATATAATAAAAGGGGACTATATATATATATGTGGGAGGGAAGAAAAATAAAAAAAATAAAGGGGAAATAAAAGTTGGATTCACAAGATAAATGATTTACAATAATTTTTATATTATTTGTACTGCAAAAAAAAAGTTTCGAAACCTTACGTCGGTTGTAAAACAAATATTTCTTTTTTCTTAATAGCAAAAGATAAATTATACTACTATAGATGTATTACTTGATTGTATCGTTAAGTTGTGCAAATATGCAAAACAAGTAATCGAACACACTAATAAATGTTCGAACACCAAAAAAAAAAAAAAATCGATGTAAACTTCAACAAATGATCAGTGAAGAGAAAGTGAGAGAGAAAAACCAGAGTTTATAAAAAATGTCAACTTCAATCATTAAAATTATTAAAGGATATTAAATTTGGATATTATTGTACGCACGTTGACTTTTGGGGGATTGGGCTGAAAAAAAAAAACTGCTGAAAGATGCTTTTTGTCATGTGACGGAGAAATAAAAGGTTTAAAGTTTTGATGCATTTAAACATTAGAAGCAACACAAACCCCAACGATCTGGCTAATATTAAAAAATAAGATTCAAATGAGAAAATAAAAGTAACAAATTATTATAAAATTTTATCCCACCACATATAATCCAGTAAATAATAATAATCATCCAGTAAAATAATAATTCATTCATTCATTTTCTTTCTTTTCTTTTGAAATTGTTGAATCAAAATTATTATGACATTCCGCATTACTTTTCTCTTTTGGTAAGAAATCGGTATTCATAAGTTCCTTAACCCGTAAAATAAATTCCTCGGCTGCGGATGAAGAGACAGATATATGTGAAGATAATGATTCCATCAATTTATCAAGCTTCGAAATATCATCATCATCTCTAAAGGATTCTGTCATATTAACTCGTCTTAATTATGAAAAAAAGTTTTTTTGTTATTAGTCAAATAGATGCATTGATTACAATAGAACAATTTCTTCCATTGTTGAAATTTACATAGTAATAATAATAATAATAATAATAATAATAATAAATAATAATAATAATAATAATAATAATAATTCATTCATTCATTTTCTTTCTTTTCTTTTGAAATTGTTGAATCAAAATTATTATGACATTCCGCATTACTTTTCTCTTTTGGTAAGAAATCGGTATTCATAAGTTCCTTAACCCGTAAAATAAATTCCTCGGCTGCGGATGAAGAGACAGATATATGTGAAGATAATGATTCCATCAATTTATCAAGCTTCGAAATATCATCATCATCTCTAAAGGATTCTGTCATATTAACTCGTCTTAATTATGAAAAAAAGTTTTTTTGTTATTAGTCAAATAGATGCATTGATTACAATAGAACAATTTCTTCCATTGTTGAAATTTACATAGTAATAATAATAATAATAATAATAATAATAATAAATAATAATAATAATAATAATAATAATAATAATAATAATAATAATAATAATAATAATAATAATAATAATAATAATAATAATAATAATAATATATAATAATAAATAATAATAATAATAATAATAATAATAATATATAATAATAAGTTGACTTACTGATCATAATTTTGATACTCTTCAACTAATCCGGACAGCTGCGAGAACATTTCTTCTGGTAAAGTTTCACTTGGTGCTACTGAATGTTGACATGAATAAGGCGTTCCTAATTTAACAATATATATATAAATATAGATATATAAAAGAAAATATGAGACAAAAATCATGTTAAATATATAAAGATATCACTTCTATTTTATTTTTAAACAAAGAATTGGGTCACTTACTGAATTGTCCCGATAAGTCGTAGTTTGATCCACTCACCCAGAATTGAAATCTGGATACATTAGATTCATGTTCTTCATCGTATGGTGTAACAATGACACCGATAAAAGGCTCTAAACCATCTTCTCTTCGCCACATTTCCTTTGTTTGTCGTCATTATTTGATTATTTATTATTTAATATTATTTAATATTATATTATTTAATATTATATTATATTATGTTATATTATATTATATTACATTATACATTATTAATTATTATACATTATATAATTAATTATCCATTACATAATTAATTATTATTATTCATTATTCGTTAACAAATCAAAACTTAAATCGTGTATAATTACTTTCAATAATATCAAAAATATCGATAATATGTACCTGATACTGAGTTTGGTTTTCAATATCTCGAATTGAAGGTTGGGGATCAAATGTAGGGTGAGAATGATACCATCCAACAAATTCTAGACCTTTCTCGGCGAATACTTCTCTAGCAGCAACTTCCGAGGCAGGATCCATTTCACACTAAATTTTAATTTAAATGTTTTAATCACATTTGTTAATCAAAAAAAAAAACTCTAAAATATATATATATATATGATAAAATGATAAAATGTAGAATAAATAATACCTGAAATCCTGTGCTTGCGCTCTTACAAGGGTATACGAAAGTTACTTCCATGCTTTCTTGTTCAGGATAGAAATGGCCACCGAGTAAACCAATTATTTCCGTATGTGCCAAATGAGCGTGAAAATCCATAACGAGCTATGTATTCATTAATTATTGGATTATAAATTTCAACATAATTTCAACATAAATTTCAATATAAATTATAATATAAAATGTACCATAACGTTCTCGGAAACCGAAACACGAAAAGGTGCGGGATTTCTTGATGTATAGTTGAGTGGTGGTACTAATCGGAATGGATCATATGGACCAACCATGTCATAAGCTAAAACATCGTATTGTCATAGGTCAAGGAAAATTATTATTATTGTTATTATATATTATATATATATTTTAAAAAAAATCAATTCAAAAATTGAAAGGATATTTCATTATAATTGATGTTTCCTTTTTTGTTAACACGAGTTCGTTTGCTTCGACGAATCGGTCCGTCGCCTATAAATATAATAAAAACATTAAATACATTAAATACATTAAATACATTAAATACATTAAATATTATAAAAGAGGGAATACATACCTGCCGCTTCATCATTATCTTGGTCATTCCTTGAACAATGTTTAAGGATACAGATTTATTTTTAAAAAAAAAACAAACAAACAAACACATAAATTCCATAAAATTTTTGATTTTATACCAATCATCATCTCCATTGCGAACTTTTTTCCCACGTCTTTATTAGATCAATAAAAATATAAAAAAGAGAGATATATATGTATCTTTAATTTAATATTTTTTGAATTAAAGGTAATTAATCAGTTTTTGATGAAAAAAGTAATATTAATAATATTATTAATGCTAACCCGTTGAGAGTCCAATTTTCATCTTCATTTGCTTTTTTTGCCTTCTTTTTTCCATTAGAGTTTGTAGTAGAATCTAAAGCTTTCCTTTTAACAACACGCGGTCTTTTTCTTAACACACCTTCACCAACATTTATTGCACCGATTGATTCTAAATATGCATGAACTCTTCCTATAGCATTTACATCCCCACAATCCTATATTTCATATATCATATATATCATTTATAAATGTAGATTGAAATTCCAGAAATTGAAATAATTGAAATAATTGAAATGATTATTGAAGTGATTATTGAAATAAGAAGAAAGTGATAATGTATTATGACGACGGGTGATGGTGATTATGATGACGATGATGATGGTCGATCCTAAAGATATACCTTAAGTCCAGATCTAACGCTAGTCTTGGATAGATATTTAGGTTGATTGGCAATCCACGCATTTAAAATGAAATTTCTAATTTTCATATATCGATCAGGTGTTTTGGATCCCCTGCCACAGAAAAATTCGGCATTATTTTTCTTTTCAGATGGAATGATAATAGATTGGTCGATTATCTATAAACGTGTACGAAATCAGAATCAGAAAATAATAATAATAATAATATTAATTTAGAAATGATGAAATTTTGTACAGACAGTCGCCATAATTGAGGCATTCTCAATCGAATTCGATTTATCAGCATCATCTGATTCTTCTAATTGTTGGATAGAATCGAAGGACTCGGAAGTAGGCAAAAAAGTCGCGTCTTGCTCTTCAATGTTAGCAGAATGATACGCGTCACGAGAAGTTGCATTTTCTGTTTCAAGAATCTCGATATTTTGCAAATTCATCATTTTTATCGTTCTTATATAAGATGATAGAAAGCAGAATTAAAAAGTTATATAGTTTTTTTCACACTTTACAAAAAGAAACGATACTAGAAAAAAAAAAAGGATAACAAAAAAAAAAGTGTGAAAAAACCAAAACCAAGTTAAGACCAAAAATATCCCAATAAATTGTATATATTTTTAGCTAGTGTGAAATGATTTTTAATATTTATCATATCATCTATTTTTATCACCAATATGTTAATGTAATATAATATATATATATTATATATATATTATATCTATATCTATCTATCATATATTGATCATATTTTTTTTTTTTTTTTTTTTTTTTTTTNCCATAATTGAGGCATTCTCAATCGAATTCGATTTATCAGCATCATCTGATTCTTCTAATTGTTGGATAGAATCGAAGGACTCGGAAGTAGGCAAAAAAGTCGCGTCTTGCTCTTCAATGTTAGCAGAATGATACGCGTCACGAGAAGTTGCATTTTCTGTTTCAAGAATCTCGATATTTTGCAAATTCATCATTTTTATCGTTCTTATATAAGATGATAGAAAGCAGAATTAAAAAGTTATATAGTTTTTTTCACACTTTACAAAAAGAAACGATACTAGAAAAAAAAAAAGGATAACAAAAAAAAAAGTGTGAAAAAACCAAAACCAAGTTAAGACCAAAAATATCCCAATAAATTGTATATATTTTTAGCTAGTGTGAAATGATTTTTAATATTTATCATATCATCTATTTTTATCACCAATATGTTAATGTAATATAATATATATATATTATATATATATTATATCTATATCTATCTATCATATATTGATCATATTTTTTTTTTTTTTTTTTTTTTTTTTAAATTTAAATAAATAATGCATAATTAGATTTAATTGTACGGTTAATAACTCTTTTATACTCACTTATACTAAAATGAATATTTATTTTAAGGTAAGAAAAAAAAATTGAATCTTTTGAATGTTCTTCTAATGTCTAAATGTCTAAATGTTTAAAGAAAGAATATGATGATCTATTTTCTCTTGAGATTTATAAGTCTTAAATCAAATGAAAGTTTTCACATCTCTAAGAAGTTCTGATTTCTTCTATTATTTTGGAAATGGATTGATGGATTTTGATTTTTGTTAATGTTATTAAATCCTTTTTTATTTTTATTTTTATTTTATTTTTTTATTATTTTTTTCAATTTTAAGTGTATAAAATAATAAATAAGATAACGACAATACTTTGGAAATTAAAGAAATTAAGGTAACTGTTTTTTCTATTTTGAAAGAAAAAAATCAAAAAAAAAATCAAAAACAAATCGAGATGATTAAAAAAAAAAAATAATCTGTCAATCCACAGAAAACAAGATTAATTTATCAAATTAATTTTATTAATGTTGACACACTTCTTATGATCTATTTTATATACTGTATCACTTTATATATAAATTAACGACGGTTTTATCGGTCATATTTAATAATAATAATAATATTTTTTGTTCTTTATTATATATTATTATATATTATATTATACATATATATTTTTAGGAGGACAACTTGCGTATAATGTATATATTATATTATTATATTATAGAAAACAATATTTTAGAATATAGTTTAAACGAGAAAAAAAAATAAACACATAAATGAAAATTTTTTTTTTTTTCTTTAAAACAAAAAAAAAAATTTAAGTTGTAAAAATGTTATATATCAAATATATGAATTGTACGACACAAAGCCACGTATCAGAAAATGTATTTGCATTGCCACATGTCTGCACGTTACTATATCGAGAGTTGTTTATAAATATTCAATTTTTAAGCATAATTTAGATTTTTCTCTCTGGGAGTTTGCAATAATGACTTTAGCAGTGTCTTCCCATTTTGCTAGCTTACAAAGATCATTGAGTCGTAAAGGTAAATTATTGCAAAAATTAAATTCAAAATTGTTTCAATTGACGGTTATTTTATATTAAAATTTTATAATTATAAATTATTCAATTTTATATATTTTATTTCAGCATTTCAGGTCACGAAAAGTAATACTTGTAGACTTTATGGTTCAAGTTTTATTTCTAGGTTTCATTCAACTCCTATTAATAGGCAAGGTAGTTAAATTATAAAATTAAATTATAAATTTGACATCAAATTAATATCAAATTGACATAAAAATTGACGAGAAAATTTTATTATAATTAAAATTAAAAAAAAAATTGAAAAAAATTGAAAAATTGAAAAAACAGAAGAAAAACCTAATAAAGTTACTAGTAATGAATCACTTCATGAATATGGCAAACATCTCCTTTCAATGCTTCCCAAATTTATACAACAATATTCAGTCTATAAAGATGAATTAACATTATATGTTGCATCAGGCGCTATAATTCCGGTAATGACATTTCTTCGAGATCACACAGGATCACAATTTAAACAAGTTCAAGATATTTGTGGAGTGGATTATCCATCAAGATCAAAACGTTTTGAAGTAGTTTATAATATGTTAAGCCTTCGATATAATGCTCGAATTCGGGTAAAAACTTATGCCGATGAAGCATCACCAGTACCTTCAATAGTTAGTTTATTTAATGGAGCTAATTGGTTTGAAAGGGAAGCATATGATATGTACGGTATATTTTTCACTGATCATCCAGATTTGAGAAGAATCTTAACAGATTATGGATTTGAAGGATATCCATTAAGAAAAGATTTCCCATTGACGGGATATGTCGAAGTTAGATATGATGATGAAAAGAAACGTGTCGTGGCTGAACCATTAGAATTGACTCAAGCCTTTAGAAATTTTGAAGGAGCGTCATCTCCATGGGAACAAACTGGTAAATATAATTAATGAAATGATAATTATTTTTATGATTAATTTAATTAATTAGTTAATTAATTAATTAGGTCCTGGACGTGATGAAAGACCCGATGCGTTAAAATTAGAAAAGATTCTTTCTCAAACTTCCTCCCAGGCACAAGAAAAGAAATAACCACAAACGATTTAATCACAAGAAAAGAAACAATTTAATTTTGTCCCTACATAAGAAAGAAACAACTTGTTTCTAAAAAAAAATGTATATCAAAAAATGCTTTCACCTTTTTGAAAAATTATTGATAAATGTAATTTTAGCAAATTTTATAAATATGGTTATTGATACATTGGTTGAAGATGAAAAAAAATTATTATTATTTCTTTATTTTCTTAGCTAAAAACAAAACAGAAAAAATTTACTAATTTTATTTTCTCTCTCTTTTTTTTTTTTTTTGAATTTGGAGTATATAGAAAATGATTAATGAACAGCTAAATTTTTTTCAACACTTGATATCTATCTCTATATAACTTTAATTTCTTAAAAACAAAATTTTTTTTTTTTTTTGAATTTGGAGTATATAGAAAATGATTAATGAACAGCTAAATTTTTTTCAACACTTGATATCTATCTCTATATAACTTTAATTTCTTAAAAACAAAATTTTTTTTTTGAAAAATGTTTAATAAACAATTTTGATTAATTATTTATAAAATAATCAGGAATTTTAGGAATTTTAAAAATTGTAAATGTTGAAATTGACAATATAACAATATATAACAGATAACAGTTATTTTTGATGTAAAAAGTTGAATAAATAATTATTATCTTTTTTTTTTTTGATTAATGAAGAGGGCAATTAATTATTACATATTTAAATTATTTAAAGAAAGAAATAAATAATTCTTATTAGTATATTTCAATTAATTCTATATGTATAAAAATACTAAATTACAATAAACATACTATGTATTATTTTAATTATCATCCAATAATGATAATAATAATAAAAATCATAAAAATAATAGAAATAATAGAAATAATAAAAATAATAAAAATAATAAAAATAATAAAAATAATAAATTACTTGTATAAAGAAGAATAATCATCATCTTTTCATTCTATTATTTCATTGACTATCATCCATCATTGAATCATCTGGTGGTTCAAATGGTTTAACTAACATTTCTGAAAATTCATTTATATCTTTTGTTCCACGTACTTCTTTTGTTAAAAGTGGCATTAATATAATATGAAAATCTTCATATAAATCATAAATTTGATCTAAATATTTTTGTTGCATTTTATGTCGAACACAACATTGTTCACAATTAGAACCTAAAGATATATTAATTTATAAATATATAAGCAAAGAAAATATATAAAAAATATATAAGCAAAAGAAATATATAGAAAATATATAAACTAAGGAAATATATAGAAAATATATATAATATTTACCCTTTTTTGGAAATAATAATTGATTTACCACAATGTTATGAGTATCAATGTGATATGAAGTCAATTCTTGAATCATACGTTCTGTCTCGTAAAGTGATAAGAATTCAGAAATACAGACACAAATAAATGTTGTTTTATCCTATACCAAAAAGAGAATCCAAAAAATAAAAAATAAAATAATAATAAATTTTGGATGGTCAAAAAATTTTTTTCTTCGCATTTGATATTTATATGGATATTGGTTGTCTTTCATTTATTGACAAGTGAATTAAAAAATTCATACCGGATCTTTGAATTGATTATTAACTTCTGTAATAATAGCTCGCATTCCTTCAAGTTTTCCAAACATATCTTCTTGATTAGAATTAAGTCCCATCATACCTGACATCTATAAATATATTATTCAATTAATTAAATTCTCAATTAATTAAATTCTCAATTAATTAAATTCTCAATTATTTCAGTAAAATATTCTGTTAAATATTTATATTCCCACTTAATTCTTTATTTTTTTCTTACTTGTTGTAACATTGGACCAAATCTTCCACTCAATTGCGAAATTTTGACTAATGCTTTTTCCAATACACTAGGAAAACTTAAAAATCGTAATGTATGACCAGTGGGCGCGGTATCAAAGATGATAACCGAATATTCCATTGTTTTTACTTGTCTAATAATGATAAATATTTATCAAACATTATCAAAAAAAGAGATTAAATAAATAATTAAATAAATAATTAAATAAATAATTAAATAAATATATATATATTGTTACTTCATGACTTCAGCGAATCCCATCGCTTCATCAACTCCAGGAATAGCAAATGCAAGATCTTGCATCATAGCTCCCATAGCTGCTCCTCCTCCTTGTTGTTCGGCTAAAAATATTAAATAAAGATAATTTTAAATATTTTCAAATTATTATTATTATAAAAATTATATAAAATAAAACAAAACAAAAATTAATTGAATAAGAATTACATTGATCTAACATTTCTTGAATCGATGATGTTGGATCAATTTCCTAAATATTATGAAAAATAGTCATATTATTAAATAATTATATTATTAAATAATAATATATTAAATATATTATATTATATTATATAAATTATTATTTTATGACTGTAAAAATCAAAGTAAATTAATACTATACCATAGCGAACAAATTTGTAAACCCTTCTACTAACGTCGCCTCTTTACTAAATTTTTGTCCAAATGCATCACTCAAATTATGTGCTGGATCTGTTGATATTAATAAAACAGATTCTCTCACTTTGCATAACTGAACTGCAAGAGAACATGATGTCGTTGTTTTACCTAACATTTTTTTTAATGACATAATAATTTATCATTTTTGAGTTATCCTTGATTTTATAACTAAAGTTGTCATAATCTAAAAAAAAAGAAGAAAATGAATTTTTACCAACACCACCCTTTCCACCAACGAAAATCCAATGTAGAGATTTCTGGTCTAACACATTTTGCAAGGTAGGTTCAAGATTTTCAATCACTTCAAGCTCTTCATCAGACATTTTAGATGAAAAGAATTCAATGAATCAAAAATAATGAATTCGATTACGTATGTACGTGTTATCAACATCGCATATATTCTTTTATTTTATACGTTGCACGGTGTTACCCTTTTATCTTAGATTTGCAAATAATAATATTATGATAAATATATATTCTGTTACACGCGTTTGTTGTTCCGGGACGAGCAATGTCAGATCTTCCACAAAATAAGTGTCCTCCTCCTGCTGGTTACTATTCTTTGATAGTACGCGGAAACACTTTTAAGTTATCTGCTAATACTCTATATTCTGATAGTCCCAATTATTTTACTGAAGCATTTAGCTCGCTCCTCGAAGAGTCTGTAACAAAAACTTTAATTATCGATAGGGATCCCGCAATATTTTCAGATATCGTGAGTGGTGAAAATAAAAATGAAAAATTCTTCGAGTTTTATCAAAAATATAGATAGATAGATAGATATTTATATATATTTCGATAAAGTAAAATGTTACTTTTTATAGGTTAAGCATTTACAGGGATATTATGTGACACCTCGTGATGAGGTATTATATAAAATTTGTATTTAGTGTATTTAATGTAATGTTTTAATAGTTAATTTTAAGTATTTTATAAGATGAAAAATTATTCTAAATTTAATCTAAAATTATTTTAAACAAGTAGGTTCATTATACGGATCTTTATTCAGATGCACAATATTATAGATTACCAAAATTAAAAGAACAATTGCGTACAAATTATATTGTAAATGTTGGTGGAAAAGTATTTCGGGTTGAACGAGAAGTCTTAGAAAAACGGGATGCACCGAATTTTTTCACGTCATTCGGTTAGTTTTAAATATATTACACATTAAATTATTTATTAAATTAATTACATATTAAATTAATTATTTATTAAATTACATATTAAATTAATATTAAATTATTTATTACATATTAAATTACATATTAAATTATTTATTACATATTAAATTACATATTAAATTATTTATTAAATTACATAGATTAAAAATATTAAAAATTAAAATTATATAACTATTTATAGGTTTTGGATACGGTTGGGAACCAATACTTGGTGAACCAATGATTCCCAAATTTCCAGCATTACCACCTCCAATACTTGAACGAGATCCCGAACTTTTTGCAGATATTTTAAGATACCTTCAAGGATATGAAATTGGAATTAAAGATGAAGTTCACAGACAAAATTTACTTAAAGATGCAAGATTTTATCATTTAAAAGGATTAACCGACAAATTGTTAGCATCAACTATGACCGTGAATGGATTTTCTAAAGATGATTATGATAGAAATGAAATATTATTTCGTTTAAAGGATATTAGATCAGCAAATGTTGTGTTATTAGACAAAATTAATAACAGTAATAATAACAGTAATAATAACAGTAATAATAACAGTAATAATATTAATAATATTAATAACAGTAATAATATTAATAATATTAATAATATTAATAATATTAATAATATTAATAATGGAGAGGTATTAAATGAAAATGTTAATGATAATAATGATAGAACGACAACAACACCCACAACCGCCACCACAACAATGACAAACGAAACAATGAAAGATGAAACAACGAAAGGTGGCACAAGTAGACGTATAATGTATAAAAATAAAGAAGGAACATTATATGTTTTATTGGTAGAAGTTCATAATGTATATCTCTTGTGTCATTATGATATTCCAACATTATCATCACCACTTATTAGTACTACATTCATAACATCTCCTTTATCAAGGAAATCATCATCAATTCGTCTAACTTTAGAATTGGTTTTATCAGAGCTTGATTTAAAGAAACTTAAAAATATTACTAAATCAATTAAAGCATCCGAGGAAATTAATATGATAATACAATCACCAGAAATGTGTGCATTTGAAATTGATGGAGCAAAAGTTACTTCAGATGCATTAACGAATGTTGAAAAGTTAGCACCTTTAATGAAATTAGATAATAATACAGGAAATCAATATTTATCTCTCTTCGTAACAAGAGCTATTCTGAGATTAAATGTGAATAATGGTCAAATTGAAATGGAATTATTAAAATGTGAAGCATTTAGTTCGGAACGAGGATTTAATGGAAAAAGGATATTTCTTCCTTCTGATAAAACAATTTCCTTGTAGATCATAGTCACATTTTTACCCGATTATTTATTTATTTTTTATTTCAAAATTTAAATAAAATTTAAAAGATTTAAAGATTTAAATCTTCGTCAGGATCTTCTTCATCAATATCGTCAGCATCATCTGGTTCGTAATAGATTGTTCCAGTACCAGAAGTGGAGGTTAGAGAAGTAAGAGGGTTATTTGCTTCATATTGATCTGTTGCAATTTATTATTATTATTATTTATTATAATTATTATAATTATTATTATTATAGTTATTATTATTATTATTATTGTTATTATTATTATAGTTATTATTATTATTATAGTCAAATGTCACAAGAAATTGACATTTACCTTGTATCTTGACATATGGTAAAATAACTTTATTTTTTTCTTTTTTCTGTTCGTCAGTCAATGATAGATTAAATAATAAATTTGCAGTTGTCGGATCAAGCTAAACATAAAATATATAAAATATATAAATAGGCGTGTGTGGAATATAAATAAAAAAAAATATTTAAAGATTTTCACTTACTGTGTTCTCCAATTTTGATTCCTCATTTATTTCATTTACGGGTTGAATTTTAAGATCACCTGTAGATTCATCTACATAATATGCATTCGTCTAATAAATATAATATTTAATGTAATAATTAATGTAATAATTAATGTAATAATTAATGTAATATTTAATGTAATATTTAATGTAATATTTAATGTAATATTTAATGTAATATTTAATGTAATATTTAATTATCTATAATATAATAAATTACCTCATAAATAATTTTTCCAGATTTTTTCCTATGTTCTATTATACATATTCCACTATCAGGTATGTTATTATAAATATTCACAATTCTCTCATCTTTAAAAGAAGGCGACAATGATGACACTTTACGATTTTGTTCAATATTTTTAATAATTATTGTTGTCATTGACAATTGTTGAAGGAGTGTGTTATTAATATTTAATAATCCAACTGTTCCATTTGTAGGATATATTGGAATATCTGAATGATATAATGCTATTATTCGATTATTTTTATTGCTTTCTTCTATTAACTTGTAAGAAAAATAAAATTAATAATAATAAAATTAAATAATATTAATAAAATTAAATAATTCTTTATTCGTAATATAATTCATCAGATATAAAACTAATAAATAAATAATTACCTGAGGATAATAAAATCTTTGTCATTTTCTTTAAAAATTTTAATGTGTTTGATACGGAAGTTAAAAGTAAAGGAGTCAGTGATTCAATAATCAATGAAATATTAGAATTTGTTACTTTTAAAATGAAATTTAATGAAATAAAGAAATTAATAAAATTAATGAAATTAATAAAATTAATGAAATTAATAAAAATAAT
>PQFF01000050.1:32151-48173 GCA_003547095.1 Diversispora epigaea | reverse complement strand
AAATTAATAAAATTAATAAAATTAATAAAATTAATGAAATTAATAAAATTAATGAAATTAATAAAATTAATGAAATTAATAAAATTAATGAAATTAATAAAATTAATGAAATTAATAAAATTAATGAAATTAATAAAATTAATAAAATTAATGCTCACATTTGTTACAAAGTTCTTGAATAAGAGTAGCAATTTTGGATATATCTATACTCTCTAATATATATATATTTGAATTAAGTTTATTTTCTTTATCATATTTTTCATATCCGCCTATTTGAGAATATGCATCCAGAATTATGATCCTGTATTATTATTATTAAATTTTTATTAAATCAATTAAAAAAAAAAATATTGTTTAACTGAAAATTTTAAATATTTACTTTTGTTGATCTATTCCTTCAAGGAAACTTTGAGGCGAGGACTCAACACATAGAAAGATAATATTATTTTTCTCATTCCTTGTAATTCCTTTGACAAATTCTTTTGCTATTAAATAACCCGATTGCAATATTGTATCTTTTATAATTACGAAGCCTAAAGGATCTTTTAATTTGAGAATGCGATCCAACAATAATGTGGACATTTTTAAAAAATTACAGTATAAATAATATAAATTATATAATTTAAATAATTTTAACTTCCACGTGTTTTTACCCATAGTAAGGATAAATTCGGATACAATGTAAAATTCCCATTTTTATAACCCTTAATAATGACCGACAAACTTACAACCTTTATAAATTTTACTGACCATACTTTCGTTAAACCCACAAAACAAATAAATGATCAACGAGATGTTACGGAATGGATAAACTCAGAATCTTTTTCGCGTTTAATGTTATTCATTGAAAAGAGTAATGAAAGTATTGTTAATAAAAAGATCTCGGATCCTGTCTATATATCCGAGGTAGTTATTTGTAATAATTTTAATTTGTAGTAATTATTTTATTTCCTTTTTTTTTCATGACTGTAATTCATTTTTTTTGATATAAGTATAGTTTACACAAAAAGTAATCAATGCCTTGGACGTTATGTTGTCTTGGATCGATCAAATTCCACCTCTACCTACACCTCAAAGATTTGGCAATAAGGCCTTTAGAGATTGGATTTCTCGCTTAGAAAATGTACATTTAAAAAATAATTGGTTATAAGAAATTTCTTTTGTTAATTTATTTTATTAATTTATTTTAATTTTCATCGTTTAGAATGCTTATACCCTTCATCAAGAATTTCTTCCACCTCAATATCACAAGGCTATTATTGAATTAGTACCATATTTTACTGGAAGTTTTGGGAATGGTACACGTATTGATTATGGTAGTGGACATGAACTGAATTTCGTCGCGTGGTTATGTTGCCTTCGTTTGATAGGTATATCTGAAGAACAAGATTATGCGGCATTGATATCAAGAATATTCACAAAGTGAGTTTTCACTATTATTTCTAATTATTATTATTATTATAATCATCATCATCATCTTTAATTATTACTTTACTAGGTATTTAGATCTAGTGAGGAGATTACAGCGCGTTTATATGCTTGAACCAGCGGGTAGTCACGGTGTTTGGGGTTTAGATGATCATCAATTCCTTTCATATTATTGGGGAAGTGCTCAATTAAGAGGTTTAGATAATTTACCAATTTTTTTTTTTTGATTTTGTAAAAACAAAATAAATATTTTGAAATATTGAAATAGATTTAATTTTCTTCCAGATCATAAGCATTTAAAGCCCAACTCCATATTATCGGAGGAATTGGTGAACATGTATTTTGATGATTATATATATTTTGGATGTATTAAATACATTCATGAGGTTTAAATTAAATTTTTAAATATCTTCTTTTTATAATCATCTTAATCCATGAAGTTGTCTTAAAAATATTCAAATTTTAATCTCTTTTGATTAGGNATTAGTACCATATTTTACTGGAAGTTTTGGGAATGGTACACGTATTGATTATGGTAGTGGACATGAACTGAATTTCGTCGCGTGGTTATGTTGCCTTCGTTTGATAGGTATATCTGAAGAACAAGATTATGCGGCATTGATATCAAGAATATTCACAAAGTGAGTTTTCACTATTATTTCTAATTATTATTATTATTATAATCATCATCATCATCTTTAATTATTACTTTACTAGGTATTTAGATCTAGTGAGGAGATTACAGCGCGTTTATATGCTTGAACCAGCGGGTAGTCACGGTGTTTGGGGTTTAGATGATCATCAATTCCTTTCATATTATTGGGGAAGTGCTCAATTAAGAGGTTTAGATAATTTACCAATTTTTTTTTTTTGATTTTGTAAAAACAAAATAAATATTTTGAAATATTGAAATAGATTTAATTTTCTTCCAGATCATAAGCATTTAAAGCCCAACTCCATATTATCGGAGGAATTGGTGAACATGTATTTTGATGATTATATATATTTTGGATGTATTAAATACATTCATGAGGTTTAAATTAAATTTTTAAATATCTTCTTTTTATAATCATCTTAATCCATGAAGTTGTCTTAAAAATATTCAAATTTTAATCTCTTTTGATTAGGTTAAGAAAGGACCATTTCACGAACATTCTCCTTTATTACACGATATTACAGGGGTTCCAAATTGGACTAAAGTCAATTCTGGATTGTTAAAAATGTATGTGGCGGATGTACTTCAAAAATTTCCAATTGTTCAACATTTCCTATTTGGTAGTTTGTTACCTTTAAAACTCGCAGAAGGAAATAAAGGAAATAAAGGAAATTGAGGAAATTGAGGAAATCAAGGATGATTCTTTGACATTCTAAAATTTCCGATCCATTTAATTTATTCGAAAAACTTGTAATAGTTGAAAACTTCTACTTGTTGATTATTTGTAAATTAGATTCTCATTTTTTTTTTATTATTATTATTTCTATCAAATTTATTATATTATATATTATAATCACGTATACCAGATTTTCCAATACTAAAAATAATACAAATAATAAAAATAATAAAAATGAATTAGAAATTTTATTATCTGCTTTTTGTATTTCCAGATAAAGTGAATCCGTGATTTAATAATTTCGATGGTAAAGGAGTAACACGACCGGATGGTTGTGCTTTTAATAATGTGACAAATTCTTTAAATAGATTTTTACTATCCTAAATATAATTCATTAATTAAAGATTATATTTTTAGAAATTTATTAAATTTATTATTTATTATATAAATTACTTTTTAAAGAGAATAACTTCATACCTCGTTAATAAAAGTAATTGCCCAACCTCGATTATTGGCACGACCAACTTGATGAACATATTCACTAACTGATGAAGCCATATCAAAATTTATTATCATATTAACATTAGGTAAATTTAATCCTCGACTAATAATTTCCGTGGCTACAAGAATTTCAATTTCTCCATTTATAAAAGATTGAAGGATTTGATTCCTCTCTTCCTGTGATTTATCACTATGTAAACTTAAAGTTACTGTATTACACTTTTTTTCAATTGCTTTAGATAATAAATCTGCTCCCATTTTAGATTCTACGAATATAATTATAGGTGGTGAATAATATTTTGGATCATTTAAAAGTGAAAATAATTGTTTTTTTTTGGATTTATTCTCTACCCAAAGTATTGTTTGTTTGATAGGAATGTTAGGTAAAGAATTCTTTCCTTCACTATTTTCATTAATTAAATTTGAGTTAATGTCATCAATTTGATTTCCTATTGAAATTCTTATATAATCTTTAAGAATGGAATTCGCTAACTTCTCTACACTTTCAGGAATTGTAGCAGAAAACATAAGAATTTGTTGACGATATCCACTTGCCAAAGAAAAAATAGTAGTTTTTTCTAATATTTCTGTAACTTGATTCATAAATCCAACTTTAAACATCATATCTACTTCATCTATTACAACCATATGAATATTATTAATATTAAGTTTTGGATAATTATTAATTATATCAATAAATCTTCCAGGTGTAGCTATAACTATTTGTACTCCTTGTTCAAGACGATAAACTTGATTAGGAATAGGAAATCCTCCAATTAAAAGTGCAGTTTTCATATTAATTAAACCTTTTATTAATTTCTTGGTTTGATCTTCAATTTGAATACATAATTCTCTAGTTGGTGCAATAATTAATGCATAAGGACCTCCTTTTCCATCATTTCCATTAAATTGTGATAAAGACCAAGTATGTATAATTATTGGAATTAAGAATGCCACAGTTTTTCCTGATCCAGTTTGAGCATTTGCCAATATATCACGTCCAACCAATGATGTAGGAATAACTTGCATTTGTATTGAAGTTGGTTGAAAATATCCTAAATTTTTTAAATTATCAATCATTCTTGGTGGTAAATGACAATATTCAAAATTTGTAATAGGTCTTGGAATACTTTTACCATGAATTATTATTCGATTTTTTTTTAATAAATTTTGTACTTGGGTTTCTGACATTTTACTGATTTCAGGATATGGAACATATGCAGTAAGTTGAGCATGAAAGATATTAGGACAAATTTGAAAATGTGTTTGAGTCGCATTCTTCAAGGATACATTTTTTATTTCTAAATCCTTATTAGATTTCGTTATATTGGATAAATTGAATGATGATTGATTGTAATTGTTATTTGTTAATGAATATGAATTTTTCATTTTTTCGATATCTTTTCTTTTACATTCTATGCTACAAACGTCATTTTCCGTTTTATCACATATATATTCACCATATTTACCACTATAAATGAAATTGTTAGTAAATCTATCTTTTTTTTTTTTTTTTNGATCCAGTTTGAGCATTTGCCAATATATCACGTCCAACCAATGATGTAGGAATAACTTGCATTTGTATTGAAGTTGGTTGAAAATATCCTAAATTTTTTAAATTATCAATCATTCTTGGTGGTAAATGACAATATTCAAAATTTGTAATAGGTCTTGGAATACTTTTACCATGAATTATTATTCGATTTTTTTTTAATAAATTTTGTACTTGGGTTTCTGACATTTTACTGATTTCAGGATATGGAACATATGCAGTAAGTTGAGCATGAAAGATATTAGGACAAATTTGAAAATGTGTTTGAGTCGCATTCTTCAAGGATACATTTTTTATTTCTAAATCCTTATTAGATTTCGTTATATTGGATAAATTGAATGATGATTGATTGTAATTGTTATTTGTTAATGAATATGAATTTTTCATTTTTTCGATATCTTTTCTTTTACATTCTATGCTACAAACGTCATTTTCCGTTTTATCACATATATATTCACCATATTTACCACTATAAATGAAATTGTTAGTAAATCTATCTTTTTTTTTTTTTTTTGATACAGTTAACCAGTAAAAATATAATTTAAATAATACCAAATAACGCAAACTGGTTCTCCACTTAAAGGTATACGTTGTTGATAACTAAATTCTTTAACGGTATCATCTTCAATCACGTTTTCTTGTACATTTTCCACATTTTCCACATTTTCTACATTTTCTACATTTTCTACCGGAGGATTTTCTGTTATGTTGAATCTGTCTTCAATACTTTTATGAGAATAAATAGTTTGATTAGATGAGTTATTATAGGTTTCTGGTAAAACAACTATTTGTTCAGATAAATGAAGTTTTTTATTGAGAGAAATCTTTGATTCATCAATTATGTTCCCTCTTGAAGAATCTATCTCTTTTGGTATATTTTGTACATCAGAATTTTGTTCGACTTTTTGCGAATGATTTAAGTCATTTACAATATTTACATTGGGCCAAATATTGGTTTTGGACTTTTTGTTTTGTTTAGGAGTAGGAGGAATCGTAGATCTTTTGATTGTTCGAGGTAGAAACATAATTTTCATATCACACTTTTTGACCCAATAATATTTATTTATATATGATAGACAAGATGTGGCACAATAATATTTACTTTTTTTTTTTAATAATAAAAATGTCAAATAACGAAGGAAAAAGGAAAAATATTTTAACACAGGATGTGGAAACTTTAAATAATAATAATAATAATAATGGCAAATTTTTGACGAGGGTGGGATTATCTGCAACCAAGTTACTAGATGATGTTCTTCCTATTAGTGGAATTAGTGCGACAACCGAATTGTCTAGTCTAATGGGTAATGTTGATAATAGTTCAAAGGCCAATTCTTCTTCTTCACCTTATTCTCGTACATCAAATGTTGCACTATTGAACACATATGAAGGGAGTGGAAGTAAAATACAAAAAACTGAATTAAGTTCTCAACAAGAATCGCAAGGAATGTATAAAAATTTGAAGTTTGATGACCAAGAATACTATCAATGGAAAAACCTAGATAACAATTTTGATAATAATAATAACAATAATAATGATGATATAATTAATCATCCTTTTAATCACAATTATGACGAACGTAACGAACATAACAAACATAACAAACCTAACAAATATAACAAACATAACAAATATAACGAAGATATCTTTTCGAAAAATTCACATCAAGAACAGAAAAAAAGTGATGGTGATAAAGTTCTAGATTTTTTAAATTCTAATTTTTACACCATTGAAATTTATGATACCAATGATGAACTATTTTCTTGTAATAATTTAAATAATTTACAAATGGAATTAGAAACTCAAGATTTAAATGATTTCATGGAATCTTCAGATATAATAACATATTTAAATAAAACAAGATATACAGATGATGTATATGGATCACCATTATTTTTAAAAAAATTAATTAAAGAAGCAAAGGACGAATTAGTTAAAGTAACAGAAACATCAGATATTCATCAAAATATTGCGATAAAACGATTAAAAATGGTGAGAGATCATTTGATAAAAATAAAGGAAAGAAAAGAAAATATTGGAGGAGATGAAGTGAATGATTGGATTAGTCAATGGAATGATCAAGATATGAAAGAAATGCTACAATTATGGAATAATTGAATAATTGAATAATTGAATAATTAAATAATTAAATAATTAAATAATTAAATAATTAAATAATTGAATAATTAAATAATAATTGAATAATTAAATAATAATTGAATAATTAAATAATAATTGAATAATTAAATAATAAAATAATAATTAAATAATTAAATAATTGAAAATAAATTTGAATTTTATAATAGCAACACTTGAAATTATTATCATTATTAGTGTGTCACCTATTGAATATTTCATTTACCATAACACTAATAAGTAATCCTACAGATGCTCCTAAGAGAGCTGATATAAGCATAATATTGTCAAATTCATCTCTAGTTAATTTAATTGGTTTTCTTGTACGTTGGCTTTCATCTAAAGGTTTTTCAAAATCATCCATAAAAGATTTAAGTTCTTCTTCTGTCATGGGTAACTCTGAATTATTATTAAGATTATTATTATTATTATTATTATGTATTTCACTACTCGTTGATCCTTCCACCATTGAAACTTGTAACAATTTATCCATTTTCTTATTTAATATTTCAAATTTCTTCGTTGATGGTTGAATAATTTCGTTATCTAATTTTTCATCTCTTTCTTTTGTTTGTTTAATAAGTAAACCCTCAAATCTGTCAACTAATTTCTGTCTTCTCCTTGATTCAACAAATGTTTGCATTCCCAAGAAGAATATCACATTAAATATTACTATAGAACTTGTAACAATATTAGATGCACTACGAATTTTATCACTCCAAAGTTGTTCCTCATGATATCGTACCATCATTGACTTACTTAGATCCGTAAACTCTTGTTCAACCTGTCCTTCACATTTAGTGAATTCTTCCTTCGCAGAAATTTCCTTTTGCATATTCTCATGTTCATCTTTATAAAGTTGAGTAATTCTGGCCACATCATCACCTGACCATTGACTTTTACGTTGAAGTATTCCATTAATTTCGCGTTGAGTATTGGATCGTGCATCAATTGCCTTCTCATAGGCGATTTTTGCTTCTGCCTGACGTTTTCGCGTGGCTTTGAAATCATTTTCTGTTAAAATAAAAAGGGAAAAAAAATGAAATTGAAAATTATATAAATTATATAAATTATTTTTAATTTATTTTTTGTTACCTTGTTGTGTCACCTGTTCTTTCATTTTTTCCACTGAAGAATATCCAGTAATTTCGTTTAAGAATCGGGATATCTTGACGAGTACACGTTGAATAACATCTTGAAAATTTGTGTTTCTAATTCTTTTAACTAATGGTTGTTCGCGTAATTTGGTTATTATGATAGAATTTCGAATAGTATCCTTGAATATTATTATTGAATTTCGAAACGAAGATACGGGCCGATGTGCTGAAACATCAGTCATACCAATCTTTTCTGTTGTATTTGATTGAGGTGAGCCGACAAGATCTCTGAAGACTTCATTCTTTACTTTAGAATTAGATTTTATGGTTTCGTTTTTAAAAGTTGAATAACTATTACATGGAAATGTTTTTAAAGGATAATAACATCGAACATGTAATAAAGTTTGAAATCTCCCGTTATTCTGTAATATCTCGGACTTGCAAAGTCGCAATGGCGTTATTAGAAGTCGAACTGAGGAAAACATTTGTATTATTTTTCGTCGCGCAAAGTTTCATTGTAAATCGTTTTTTTTTTTTTGATAAGATTTTTTTTATCCCTTTAGAATCAATTTGTGTATGACAGAAAATAAAGGTACCTATTATTATGTACCTTACAGGTTATTTAATTTATAAACTTCAAAAAAAAAAAATCGCGAAATTTAATAAAATTTCCGGTATTATACAATATTAAAAAAATAAAGTAATCAGACCTATGTACCGGGCTGCCGAATACGATAATACAATGTTTACAGATTCTTNTTTCTGTTGTATTTGATTGAGGTGAGCCGACAAGATCTCTGAAGACTTCATTCTTTACTTTAGAATTAGATTTTATGGTTTCGTTTTTAAAAGTTGAATAACTATTACATGGAAATGTTTTTAAAGGATAATAACATCGAACATGTAATAAAGTTTGAAATCTCCCGTTATTCTGTAATATCTCGGACTTGCAAAGTCGCAATGGCGTTATTAGAAGTCGAACTGAGGAAAACATTTGTATTATTTTTCGTCGCGCAAAGTTTCATTGTAAATCGTTTTTTTTTTTTTGATAAGATTTTTTTTATCCCTTTAGAATCAATTTGTGTATGACAGAAAATAAAGGTACCTATTATTATGTACCTTACAGGTTATTTAATTTATAAACTTCAAAAAAAAAAAATCGCGAAATTTAATAAAATTTCCGGTATTATACAATATTAAAAAAATAAAGTAATCAGACCTATGTACCGGGCTGCCGAATACGATAATACAATGTTTACAGATTCTTCACCAGCGGAAACAAGTAATAACGAATCCGAGAATCGTGGGGCAACTAGTACAGTCAGAAGTATTCAAGTTCGTGTTCATTCATTCCGATATCTAATTGAAATCGCGTTGTTCAACGATAAGAATTACTTTTTTAAATTATAGGATTTACTTAATCCCGTTAGCCGGTCTCCTGGAAAACGTGAGGAAGGTGAAATAGACACAACTGGTGGAACGCCTTCCGAAGACCAACTTTCACCTTTCAAATTTGAAGAACAATTTGGAGAAGTAGTTGATGAAGAACGAAATAACATACAGAGACTTAATATGCGCCATCCACAGAATTCAACAGCAGTCAGAGATTATTTTAATAAAACTATTGTGCCTAGCCTGCTTTCTGGAATGAAGAAAATGGTCAAAGAACGGTATTTTTATTTGTTCTATTTACAATTATTATAATGTAATTTACTAAAATGACACAATAATATTTTTTAATAATATTCTTCTCCTTTATATATATATACATATATATATATTTTATTATATAAATTTTCCGTGACAAAAAACTACTAACATGATATCGAAAAAAAAGGCCGCAAAATCCTTGCGAATTTTTAGGTCGTTATTTAATCGAACATTGCGAACACGATCATAACAAAGATGATTATAGTAGTTCAGATGTAAAACCGAAACAAGAAGATAATGATAATGTTGAACCACGAGTTCGTCAAAAACAAAGGAGAGATAGTAATTCAAGTTTAGAAATAGGGACAGACATGGATGTTGATACGGCTTAAATTTACCAGCAGGAATAATATAATTTCATTTCATTTACAATTTTACTGTTACATAAATAAATAAATTGTATGTCATTCTTTATTGTTTAAATAATAATAAAAAAATAAATATAATAAATATAATAAATATAATAAATATAATTAAGAGATTTCAAAATATTAGGATTGTAAGGATGGAAATTAATTAATTAATTAATTAACTTTTTAATTGTTTATGATTTTTTATAATTGTTTTTATGTAGTTGTAATAGTATTTGAAGTTGTCCAATCAGGAACTTGTCCAGAATATTTTTCTCTGGTAATTTCAACAACAGTAGATTTGAGTGATCCAATTAAAGATCCTATTATATATCAAATATTGATAAAATATAAATAATACAATTAAAAATAATGAATTAAATTAAATTAAATTAAATTAAATTGAAACTAAAAATTGATATTACCTCCAATCCAGGCTCTACAATTTGCTCCAAAAACTTTACCACTTCCATGTTCTTCCAAAAAATCAATGTGATCTGCTAGACCACGTAATGATGCAAATCTTTTATCTGTGTGTATAGCCCGTAAAATTTCTTGCGCAAGTCTAGCTTGGAAATTTGGAAGCAAAGTGGTTCCTCCAATAAGGAGAATAGCTGAGGCAAGAGAACGACGCAGATTTATAGGAGTCTAAATTGTTTAAATTGTTATTAAAATTATTGAGCCAAATATTTTAATAAACACTCTAAAAGGAGAAAATATTATTATATTGACCTTTAACAAGCATTCTAGTGCACACCCAACCACACTGGATTCGTCTTCATCTCCTTCAAAAAGCACTTCCGCACAACGTTCTCTAATCCATCCAGGTATGATTAAAGTTCCCATTTGACGTTCTCGACCAAGTTTACTTATAGTAATAGGATATAAAATATCTGTGGCAGAACTAACTGATAAATATTTTGCTTCCATGTCATCCACTAAGGTTTTTTCCGCAATTCCGATTGATGCTTCTGATACCATTATGGGACTTACAAATATAAATCTCGCTTTAATATCTTCTAACACAAAGGGTGTTAAATATTTAGCATGAACAGGAACATTTTTTGTTGATGGAGGTATAACCATACTTCCATATGTAGATATTAATTCCTTAAGTCTCTTTGTCAATGCACGACCCGCCAAAGGAGTTGTGCGAATAAAAGGTGTCAAGGGACGAGCAGTAAATGTCTAAATAATAATAAGGAAATTAGCTAAAATTATAAACTTGAAAGTTCTATAAAAATTATAAAAATCAAAATATTAAAATATTAATATTTACTGGTAATACAGTGGTCTCTAAATGTCCCACATCAATCACTAATCCAGTCGTACAACCAGTTGTTAATAATGCCAACATGTGAGATGGAGCGAAAGAAATCGAAGGCACCTGTAAAATTAAATAAAATTATATTAATTATATTATTAATTATATTAATTATATTATTAATTATATTAATTATATTATTAATTATATTAATCATATTAATTATATTATTAATTATATTAATTATATTCTAACACATTTCGCACATTTTGTCAAAAAATAATCAAAAAAATACAAAAAAAAAATACACGCCTGGAGATTCTCAAATAATACTTTGGCAATTAATTCCTTTAATCTTACAGGCATCATTGGTGATTCACATAAAACAACTTTGCGTTGCTTAGGATCTGTTAGAAGATACCTAAAAATAATTGTTTAATTAATCATTTATTGGTTAATTAATTGATTAATTAATTGATTAAATGATTTAAACTATTAAACTTTAATATTTACCTAAAATAAATTTCCCTCAAATAATGTGCTAATCGATCGTAAAGAGCATCTAAACCATCAGGATATTTTCCAATTTCTAAATCAAACAATTCAGCAAACTATAATATGTTAATAAAAGAGTAAATTGAAAGTTAAGTTAGAAGCATTATAAACTTTGTTTAATTTACCTCTCCAACTACTCTGCAACTTTCACCACAAGCTTTAGCAATACCACCACTTCCATTAAAATCTGGGTCCCAATGAGTCTTCATGTTACCAGCATACACAGGAACTATGTGTCTTGGTCTAGATTCACCACTAAACCCGGCTTTTATATATAAACTTCCAATATCTAATACAATTCTATCTTCACCTGTTCCATATATTGAATGACGTCGCGGACTACCAGCAGAAGAGGTAAGTCTACCAAGAAAGCTAGCCGTCGTGTCTAAAGACATTTTCGTAATTAATATGAATAATAATTAATATGAATAATAATTAATATGAATAATTAATATGATTAAGGGTAAACGTAAATCTTTTAAATGTAACAGTCAGTGGATTTATGTCTTACTGATCGACGAGAAAATTGTTGATCAAAGTAAGCGATTTGATTGGTTGGCCAACATATGACCTATCCCCTTTGCTAAACATATAAATAGACCTATCCCCCCCTTCACTAAACATATAAATAAACAAGACAAGATCGTGAATAAAAATATGTATAAAACATGATTTTCCGTAAGATAAGAATGGGGTCTCGCTAAACGTTTAACAAACAAGGCAAGTGAGAATCTTCTCTCGCAGAAGTTTTTTTGAAATCGTTATAAGGTCTACTGGCCTTAAAGGAGGGGTCAGTTATGAATCTTCTTTATAGCAAAAGTAAAAAGGGCTTTAATGTATTGAGCTATTTAAGCTAACTACGTCTGCCATTGTGTTGTTCTACTTTTCACCTTGTGTTGTAATTAGCCTCATTCTTGAGCTAACTAACCCTTAGTGATCGTCTTCGTGTTTAATTAGCAAAGTTCTGAGCCAACTAATTACTTGGTGTTTTTAACACCTTGTAAATAGCTCTTGAAATATAATTGCCTTGCATTTATTTTGAGCTAACTAATTACTTGGTGGTTCTAACCCCTCGCAAATAGTTAGACTTAGTTCTAAGCTAATTAACTCTTGGAAATTACTTTGGGATAGTCAGTGGTCTGAGTCAACTAATTACTTTGGAGTTAGCTTAGTGACTTCTGTTAGATTTTTTAACATCTGCTGGATTTTTTAACATCTGCTTGCTTATTTTCCAATTGGAATTTATTTTCCCATTGGAATTTATTTTCCTAATGGATTTTATTTTCCTAATGGATTTTATTTTTTTAATGGATTTTATTTTTCTAATGGATTTTTTTCATCATAAATTTTTTTCATTAGTTATGAGGATCCATTTGACTCCAAGTATTTTGTGATGTGGGCGAATTCCAAATGGAGTTTACTTGGGATTTTACAATATTTATTAATTATACAAGAGATAATGTAAATAAGATTTGTAATATTTTGAAGTAACATTTAAAATGTAAGAAGATTAGAACATATTTAAGGTTTGTTTAAAATAAAGTAAGACAATTTTTTTTTTTCAATTATTCAAGAATTTTTAATCATATAAATCTGTTTTTAATATTTATTAATATTTACTAATAAAGTTAATTTTAATACATCCTCATAGAATTCTAGTACAATTGATACAAATTTGATTAAGAGAGAATGAATTCTTTTCTTTGCTTGATAATTTCATATTAATTTTATTTTATTTATCAGAAGATAATAACCATTTATATATATATTTAATTATATATTTAATTATATTTAATTATTAATTTTATTGTGACACAATTTCTCTAGATAATTATATTATTTTTCTGAAATTTTTAACCTTTTACATATGGTCATAAAACTTGAATTAGAAGAAATTGTCAATCATCCAAAAGAAGATTGTAGATCATAGTTTAATGTTGCTTCGTCACCATACAACACCTTCCCCGATGTTGTGAATTAACAAACACTATACTCAATATAATCTGTACATCATTGTACATAATATAGAAAATTCTTCAATTAATAAAATTCTTCAATTAATATAATATGTAAATTATAGAAAAAATTAAAAATGACAATGTCCTACTGCACCATCGTGATCAACTTTGTACCCTATATTTTGATAATATTGATAATAGTCTAATGTGACACACAATAACATGTTATTTTTTTCAAATGTCACATAAGTGATATAAAAATTATAACGCATCAAAATAAAAAATAAAGTTGATCCGCCACTTTTTCTGAGAATGATGATTTGATGCTAAGAGCAAACTGTGTGACGGGGTCCATGTGTACAATATAGAAAGAACTTCAAACAAATAAAAACTATGTTTCGCAATACGTACAAGGCGAATTTGTTAAACATTTAACCAGTATGATCGTCGAAAATTATTCTAAATTTATACTCATTCCCATCATTTTTTTTTTATCTATATAAAATGAAAGTTTTTGAGGAATTATTTTTTATTATTTCATAAATCCCTTAAATCTCTCTTAAATTCCTTAAGATCTAAGGAAATCGCCGGCCGATTTACCAAGCACATATTTGCTCAATTTAACTATAGCCACCATCACTTTTATTCTTTCATTCGCATTTATTCATATTTAAATCGCTGTGCGGTTCTTTTCTCCCTTAACGACTCTTCTGAATTTTTACCATCTTAAAATGACATCAAATTCTCAAACAATAAATGTTCAGGCAGATAATGATAATTCTAATAATTCATACGCAAAAGGTGCATACCCTACCATTACTATTATAGATTCTTCTGATGGTAGACAAGGTTTAGTTCTTGATGATAGATCAATGAACTATTGCTGCATTTGCATTCCTGAACATGTGGGAGTTGCTGCTATTTTATCCTTATATTCTGTGAGTATTATTATAATCGAATTTTTTATTTATGAATTTTTGTTACTATTTCTATGATTTCGTGACTAACATGTTTTTTTTTTTTGTATATAGTTATATGGAATTTTGAGCTGTATTGCTAGTTTCGCCGGTTTAACCAGTAAGTTTATCTTTCAAATAATAAAAATAATAAAATAATGAAAATAATAAAAACAATAAAATAATGAAAATAATAAAATAATGAAAATAATAAAAATAATAAAAAATAATTATAATAATTATTCAATTTATTAATTTATTATTCAATTTATGTTACATTCTAGTTTATAATGATTCCGCTAACGAATCAGCTTTGATAATTTCCGGCATCTTGTATTGTATAACGTCTGTAATTAGTTTTTTCGGGATACTCGCACTCAGAGAGGTACATTTTTATAAAAACAAATTTGAGATAATTTGTAGAATTTAATTATAATAAATTTATTGATTTATTTTTTTATTTACTTTTTTTTTTATTTTTTATAGGATAATGTTATTGCAATGCGCCGTATATCAATTGCAATTTGGGTTATTACTGCGTTTTTGTTTATTTTTGACACGATCGATTATGTTCTTGAAATAGTCAATAGAAATGAATCTATAAATAAATGTCAAATAGAATCTGCAGAAGAAAATCGTGTCATTGATTGTGTCCAAGTTATCAATACGTTTTTGATTAAAGAAGCTTTTAGAGTTCTCTTTATAGAATTCTTCTCAGTACGTTAACCAAATTTTATTTTTTTTAAAAAAAAAAATTTCATTTGATTTTAGTAATTTAATAATTTAATAATTTATCTAATTTATTTTTTCTATATTTTTTACAGATCTACTTTTCATATATAATTTATCATTATTCCCACAGAACGATGGGTCCCCGAAGAAATGTGGTTCCTTACGTAGATGGTCAAATAACTCCAACTTATGTGGTTTATTCTAATAGTCCACCAACAGCTCGCGATTGGGTTCCACCACCAACTTATACTGTGAGACCAAATGATCCAATTCTATCTGACACCGACATAAAAGATGCATCTTCTTCTGTATAAATCAAATAGTTCTTTAACTTTTTATTACATTTTATTATATAACAAAAATTATTTTGAGGGATTTTTTTTTTATCAAATCATTTCTCTCGAGTACTATAATAACTTTCTTTAAACCTTTTTTTTTTTTTTTTTTTTTT
>PQFF01000050.1:0-31885 GCA_003547095.1 Diversispora epigaea | reverse complement strand
TTTTTTTTTTTTTTTTTTTTGTAAAATATTTACTCGGGAAATTTTTAATAAATAAAATGTATGAATGTTTGATGTTTATTTGAGATCATGTTTCTGTATTAATATTCTTTGTTGCACAATCCATTAATCAAATAAAAATGACAAATAAAGTTTTTTATTGACCGCATTATTCTTTATTCAGTTTCTTGCATGTAAGTTTTGGATTGCACTACTTGCGTGGTGTCATTATGAGAATAGGTACACTGAGAATACTCTTTAAATATTTTTTATAGCTTTATAGACGATCTTTAAAGAGTTTTATTACTATACGATTATTTGGCCTAGACTTTGTACAAATGACGCAATATGTACTTGAGCTAGTATCATACGAGCAAGACTTTTATTGCAAATTATTTAAGAAAACGTTGATTGGGAATTAAATCAGTATAATTTTCTGTTAAACAAATATAAAAAGATTACAATGGGTGATAGGAAGCGAATACATTACGATTCAAATACGAACTATGGTCCACTACAGAAAAAACCTTACAGTACTCAACCCTCAAGTTCGAATGAGGGTCAACAGAATGATCAAGGTGTGACTTCAAGTAATTCGATTAACTATCAAGCCATCGCAAACATTAATATTTCTGAACCAGAATGGTTGGAGGTTAGATCTATACTTATCAACTTTCATTTGTTTCTTATGAAGATTTGCCTTAAGAAAATAGATTTTATATTCTCAATTTTATTGTTATTATTATTATTATTATTATTATTATTAAGTTTCTCCTTTAGTCGTCAGTCTAATAGAAGCAGAATAAATGCCAAAAAGATGTTTACTGGTATATATAAATTATAAAGCGGTAAGGTGGTTATTTATTATTAATTAATAAGCTGTTGAACAATATATATTAGCTTTTTGTCAACAAAGAAAACCAAGTTTCAACCAAAATATATTTATTTGCTGCCAGGAACGAAGACTAGCNGATACTTTTGATGAATAATTGTAATTTATTATTATTATGAATATATTAATTGTATATTAAAAATGAATATAAGATGATGAAGGTTAGAGTTGTTGTTTCCACCAACTTTTAATTCCTTTCTTCCCTATGCCTATAGAATAGTAATAATTTACTAATTACTAGTACACTTTGAACTTTAAACTATTGTTATTACTATATATATATATTACTATATATATAAGTGTATATTATTATTATTATTATTATTATTATTATTATTATTATTATTATTATTATTATTATTATTATTATTATTATTATTATTATTATTATTATTATTATTATTTATTATTATTATTATAATGTTTTATTATTATTATTATTATTACTATTATTATTTAGAAATATAGTAAAAATGTGTTATTAGAGTCAATAAGAGAATACAAACGTCGAGCAGAGAATGCCTCAGAATTAAATCAACAATTACTCGAAAAAGATGAAGAATATAAGAAAAAGTTGATCATTGTAGATCAAGTACGTAAAAATTGTGATTCCTTTTTTTATTAATTATATTTATATTCTTTGATTTATAATGCAAATTGTAAATATATTTGTTCTAGCTTTTAGAATATTTACGAAAGTTTCTAATTCGATTTGATGATGAAGGTCTTCTGGATGAAATTGGTTCTTCTGATGGTAATTATTAAAAGAATATTTTATATTATATTTATTACATTTCATTCATTCATTTATATATATATATATATACATTTATATATATATATATTTATTTATACGTATATTATTTTTTTCATATTTTAAAACTTAAAATTTTTATGTTTCACTCATTTTTTAAAGTAAATTTCAATGGACCTTATTTGAACAGAATATATGATATCTTGCATGAAAACAAATCTTTAGAGTTTACGAGACGAGTTGTTGAAATAATTATTGAAAAAATGACAACCTGGTTCCGTGAACGGGATGATCTTCTAAAAGAATTAAAAAATGATAGTGATTTTCAATCCCGTTTAGCTGATGTATATTATAATGAAATACAAAAAGAAGATAATTTGTATTCCACTATGTTAGAAAAGATAGTTGTACATGAAAATCGATCATTCGAGGTTCATATTCTATATTAATTATTGTTCATTATTTTAATCTTGGTTTACTTTTAAAAATAATGATAATAATTTTAATAATTTTTTATTTAATGCTTCATATTATTTATTTGTATAAAAGGTTCATTCCCTAACACGCGATTTAGAAATCGCTAAAGCAAATCTTGAATTAACTTTTCGAAATCTTGAAAATACTCAAGATAAACTTGAGCAATTGGAAAAAAATGTGGATAGATCAAATATATTTGCAATAAATCCGTTTTTGCATCTCGGAAGAAAACTTGATAAAAATTCCGTAAGAATGTTAAGAAATTGAAACATTTTATTTAATTAATATAACATTTAAATTGACAAAAATAATATATTAAATAGGGTGGTTCTGCGAACAAGTCAATGTCAGAAAGATTGGAGTTAATAGAATTAAGATCTATAGCTGAATCTCGGGTGAAGGAATTTAATGATACTCAAGCTGAAAAAGCTGAGTGGAGGCGAAAAATTCACGAAATTCAGGAAAAAGTATTTATAAATTTTTTTTACTATATTATTGGCTAATCATTTTTATTAACTTGGAGCAATAAATTCTCTTATTTTAAACAATTTAGTTAAGATATTTTCCTGAAGAACGTATCAAAGAATCCGAAACATACAGAACTCTTCAACTCGAGCTTGAGTCGCTTCATGATTCATATGCACATCTATATGCTCTCTTCGAGATAAAAACTCGGGAGGCACAAATTTTAACAGTTTCAAGAGACAAGATCGATGATTTATGGAAGGTGTATATTTTTAGTTTTTATTTTTATATTTATATATATATATATTTATATGTACATTTTTGAATAATTTGCAAATTGGCTAAATTCCAAAAAAAATAATAAATTTTAATCTAGTCAGAAATGAAGCGAATGGAACAAGAATTTCAAGAAGTAAAAAAAGAGTATCATAATGATCTTGAGCGTATACGTGCAAAAAGAAATGAATTGGTTAAGGAAGTGGAGTCACTTCGAACAATGATTCCTCAAGAGTTCCAAAAAATATCATTAATTAGGTAATAATTGATAAATATCAAAAATAAAATATTTTATGAGAAAGAATGTTACTCATTGTTTTTTATTATAGAATGCTTGCCAACGACAGAATGGAGATTATTCAAAATTTGAAAGAAGAAGTACGTAAACTGTATTCTAGAATTACTGAAATAGAAAACAGTAAAAGCCGCAAAAATGCATTTTCGTCAGGGGAATCATCATCATCTGTTCGAGAAAACCAGGGTAGTGATTCAGCTAAACAAGTTGATGAAAGTCAAGCTATTAATAGCCAATTAAAGTCTGATGCAAAGTAAGTATTTACAAATATTTACAAATTATAAAATGTTTACAAATGTTTACAAATTATAAAATGTTTACAAATGTTTACAAATGTTTACAAATGTTTACAAATGTTTTAAAATGTTTTAAAATGTCAATTCAAAAAAAAAAAAACTAAATATCTTGAAATTTGAATAGTGAAGAATCGCAAAAAAATGACGCATTATACATTAAAGAGTTAAATGACCGAATACGTGAACTCGAATTTATGAATGAAATTTATAAACAAGTATTTAATTTATTTAATTCTATATTATTGATTAATATTTTGTTCATTGAATTTACAAATATTCGAAGGTCTCAATGATTTTGCATTTTACTTAGTATGAAAAGGCACAATCCTCTGAAATCGAGATGCTTTTTTCACAACAGAAGAAAAGGGAGGATGATTTTCACATGTCTGTATTCGATACGAAAGATCAGAGAATCGAGCCTTTGAAGCAATCGGTAATATATTTTAAAATTTTAATATATTAACTAGAATATTTGTTATTTGGTGATATAAATAATATTATCTAATAACAATAATTTATTATTTATTATCATTTATTATCATTTATTAGCTTGCCAAATTTCAACAAAAACTTAATGAAAAAACGGAAGAAAACGTGAAAATTCAGAATGAAATTGTTTCCATGAATGTTGTTGTATCTCAACAACATGAACAACTTAATACGCAAAAAAATGAATTGGCTTCAACTAAGGCTCAGTTGGTATGAAAGTTATATATATATTCTAATGTTTGAATTGATATAATTAAAAATATTTACATATCAGTTTACTTGTTATAACTAAAGGAAAAATATAGCAAAGAATCTGCCAACGCACTCCAATCATTGGCCATATATAAACAAAAACTGGTATCTCTTGATAATGGAATTAAAGTAGAACAAAAAATTTCAGAGATGTTACGAAATGATGTAAATTGAAATTTTTGTTATTTTTGACTTTTTTGTTATTTATAATTGACAATGCAATGTTAACAACGATATTTTATTTGAATTCTAGAGGGATGCGAATGTCAGGGAATACAATTCAGAATTGCGTCGACGTGATGAAGAAAAAAGAGTAATGGAAAAAAAATTAAGGCAAGTGAAAGATCAATTGGAAGCAGCAACTAAGGAAGTCGAAGAACTTCGAATATCTGCAGTCTCTTCCGATGCGCAAAAATTACTTGAGGCATATGAGGTATATAAGATTAAATTAATAGCTTTGTTTTTCATATTTTTAATATTGTCTTACACAATAATTTTATTTAACAGACAAAATGGAAATGTTCAACGTGTAATATCAGATTTAAAGATCATTGTGTGTTTATTTGCATGCACGCATTTTGTAAACAATGTTTGGATAAACAAGTTGAAAGTCGCAACCGTAAATGTGCCAAATGTGGGCAACAATTTAGTAAGACAGATATAAGGCAAATTTTCTTTTAGTAGTCTTTTTTTTTTATTGATTTTATTATTAAGGGACCCTGCGATCGAAGAAAGAAAATATTCAGATAATGTAATTCTTTAAAAAATAACGTTACCAGAAACTTCTTTCGTCAAATAAAATTAATACGGTATAATTTACAAATTTATACAAAACTTTTTTTTTATGCATAAATAAAATAATTCTTGGTTGATGTCGAATTTACAAGTTGAAATATTAAATTATAATAATAAAATTTATAAAATATTGTGATTATTATCTATATAATAATAACTATACATATTTTATTTTTGCTTTATTAAAAGCAAATTATTAGATATTTTAATTACTTTTAACGGTTTAAACATTAGATGAGGATTGTGGTGATGGTTCTGGTGGTGGTGATTGTTCAGGAATACCTGGTGATTCGTCTGATGATCCGTCTGGTGATATTGTATGATCATCAGATTGATTCTTTTCTATGAAAGGTCTTTTCCCTAATAATGTAATCATATCTTCTTTATTTAAAACTTCTTTAGACAATAAGAGTTGTGCAACTTTCTCTACATCTTTCTTTTTTTCTGTCAACAATTTCATAGTGCGTTCATAAGCTAATGCCACTAATTTGCGAACCTCATGATCAATCATTTTAGCTGTCTCTTCTGAATATGGTTTTTGAAATTGTGGTTCTGATTCACCTGGATTATGAAATGATAAAGGTCCTATAATTGGATTCATGCCATAAATTGAAATTTGTGCGTAGGCCATCTTTGTGACTTTTTGCAAATCATCTTGGGCTCCTGTAGTCACAATATTAAAGAAGATTTGTTCCGAAACTCGTCCACCTAAAGTCATGCACATTCGATCTAATAATTGTGCTGTTGAATATAAATATTGATCTTTTGGCAAATATTGTGCATATCCAAGTGCTCCAATACCTCTGGGAATGATTGACACCTTTAATAAGGGATCAGCATGTTCAAGAAACCATCCAGCGACTGCATGTCCTGCTTCGTGATATGCTACTGTTTTTTTCTCTTCAGGAGATAATACACGTGATTTCTTTTCTATTCCCGCAATTACACGTTCAATAGCTTGCTCAAAGTGTTCCTCTGAAACTGAATCTTTATGATAACGTGCAGCTATTAATGCTGCCTCATTACATACATTGGCTATATCTGCTCCAGAAAATCCTGGTGTAAAACTGGCTAGTTTTTTTGATAAACGATCAATATCCTCTTTGGTCTTTATAGGTTTTAAATGTACTTTAAAAATTGCTTCTCTACCTTTTACATCAGGACGATCAATAGCGATATGACGATCAAATCGTCCTGGACGCATCAATGCAGGATCTAATACATCTGGTCGATTTGTGCCAGCTAAAACTACAACGTGTTCACTTGAACCAAATCCATCCATTTCCACAAGTAATTGATTTAAAGTACTTTCACGTTCATCATTCCCACCAAATTGTCCCGTTTTTCCACGTGATTTTCCGATTGCATCAATTTCATCAACAAAAATAATACAAGGTGCATGTTTTTTAGCATTGGCAAATAAATCACGAACTCGAGATGGACCAACACCAACAAACATTTCTACAAATTCTGAACCAGAAACACTCAAGAAAGGTACACCTGCTTCACCTGCTGTTGCCTTAGCAAGTAAAGTTTTACCTGTACCAGGAGGACCACTTAAGATAGCACCCTTTGGGATTTTGGCTCCCAATTTTTCATAAGCAGATGGATCCTTTAAGAATTTAACAAATTCCATTATTTCTTCTTTGGCTTCATCCATACCCGCAACATCTTTAAACTTCACTCTTACTTCAGTTTCCTGATTAAATAATTTTGCTTTAGACTTTCCAATACCAAAAATTCCTTGTGAACCTGAAGCACCACTTGCACGTCTTGTCATATAAAATAACACACCAGTCAAAAGAAGAGTTGGTGCAAAATGTAATAATGTATTCCATATATTAATTTCATCATGATATGCCACTGGAATTCGCTCAGATGATGGAATCCCTAATTCTTTTTGAGCTGCATCCAACTTTCTTTCAAATGCTTCTACTGATCCAATACTGAAATAATAACTTGTATTTGGTAAAGATGAAGTATTTGGATACATTTGTCCAGTAGCATTTGAGTGTAAATAAACTCGAACTTTTTTTCTATTCACTACAACCAATTTATCTACTAAACCTTTATCCAAAAATGCTGTCCGAAATTCTTGCCATGTAATTTCACGAGAATTGTCACTACCTCCTGTTAGTTTATAAAGAACATATACTGAAAACAGGAGAGGAAGTATAGTATTGGCATTAAGTTGTAAATTAAATTCTCGAATATTTGGCATTTGCTGTGGCTGTTTTTCTGATGATTTTCGATCCTTTTGGAAATGAGGAGGACTTTCGAGTCTTTGAGCTTCCTCTTTTGCTTTAACATTTTTTTTATTTGAAAAATTCGAAAATCCTTTTGGAATTTTAACCTCACTTTGGTCTTTTTGCTCTTTATTAGCTGGCTGATTATGATCTTTTTTATCTTCTACAACTTTATCACTTTTACCGCTACCCTTAGGTTGCTTTGTTGGATCAACTTCTGTTGCATACAAGCGTAGTATATTTTTTCGCTTTACCCTGACTAAATTGGTTCTTCCGGAACTTTTTATTAAGACTTCTGAATTATTTTTCGCAGTGAGTAAGGAATAAGTTCTATTTCCAAATAAACCTATTCTCACCGCATTCGTTGATCTACAGACCTTCGTTATATTAGATCCAAATATCATGAACACAAAAAAGCCGCCCAATTAAAAATAAAAATTGCTATGAACATAGTACTTTGCGTACATATGTTGAAAGTATTTCCATATACAACACATTCGGATATATTTTTTTTTCACATCGATTAACTCTTTCCGGACTTCTAAAATGGGTCGCAAGGCACAAGTTATCGCAGCAGCTACAGTGCGGAACCTCTATAATAGGAACTTAGAAAATCTTAAATAAAATTTGATCCACCAATCAGATTTCTTTTATATTATAGTATTTGAATGTATACATTTGGGGAATCTATTTATGGAAAAAAAAATTTTCTCAATTTTCTTGGTTTATGTAAGCACCATGTGATGCGATTTTAACCAATTAGAATTCAGGAATTCAAGAACACGTGACCATATTATATTAATAAGGATTGTTATAAAAAAATCTATAAAAAATAAAAATTTCATTTATAAAATTTTAATTATTTAATTCATTATAAATTGTATCAGGTACACTACAATGAGATTTATATTTTTTAACTGCATATTTTACCATTTTTCCAGTAATACCTTTTCTGTATATATCCATATATCTCTATGATTTATGTACATATTTTTATATTTTTAAAAGGTATAAAATATCGGAAACTTTTTTTCAGACGAATTTCAGATGAAATTACAATGGTTTTCTATTTTTAGTATATTCTCAAATTTGATGGGTATAATTAAATTGTGTAACTTTAACCCCAGTAAAAGTTGATCAATTTTAATCAGATCAAAATTTTAACCGATGATTCTGAAAGCTTAGGTTCTAAACTATCATTTTCTACGGTTAGAATTTTTATTTCTATATTTGGAAAAAAAGTTTTAAGGCAAAATAGTTGATCAATTTTTACTATAACCAAGTTCCTATTATAGAGGTTCCGCACTGTAACAAATATTCAAGTTATGCACGTGAAAAGGGTAATTTGTTTATTTGGGTTGTTTAAAAAAAAAAATAATAATAGATTTTTAAAATCTAGTTGTTTTTTTTTATTGATATTTAAATATTTATGAAAGATAAAAACAAAATTGCGTATTTATATTCAGATATATATAAACCGTACATTTGTCGAATCTATTCTTATATATATATTTTTTTTGGTTTTTTTTTTTTTTTACATAAAGACACGAACCAAAAACTTTAAATTTATGGAACATATTTTTAGTATACGCTCCTCCCGCCAGATAGTTAAAAAAATATATCGGATAATATTTTTAGTAACGTTATACCACCAAGAATTTTAAAGAAAAAGAAAGACACGTTGATTTTTTAAAAAGAGAAATGATATTTTAAAATAATGAAAATTTTATGATATATATTTAATCTGAATTTTTTTTTGTATGAGTAAAATATATATGATAAAGAAGAAAGAAAAATATGATAAAATTGGAAAGGAATGTTTCTTTTTTTTTTTTGATTGTTATGTAATGAGATTAATAATGGAAATTAATTTTTTTAAGCAACCAGTGTTTTTTTTTGGATTTAAATTTACAATGATTTTTTAACCGCGTTATAAAGACTGGAAGGATCGAGATAAATATAATAAATAATAATAATGATTATGAAGATGAAGGAAGATGATTATGCAAAAAAAAAAAAAATGGGATTATGAATGTAATTGCAATTATAAATTATGATGAATTTTATGACGAGTGAAGAAAGTAGAATACTAAAGTATGATGCTTGGAAGCAAGAGTTCGGGTTTTGTTTTTCTCAGAGAATGAGACAAGGATGTAGAAGTCAGGAGTCTTTGAGAGGAATTGTGGAATAAATATTTTATACAGTAAATTAGATAATATCTAAAAATGGAGCTTCAAAGACATTTTAACGCGGTAATAATAATTTTTTCTTGGAATCTCTATATTACTATTAACAAGATCCATCCAGTCAAAAAAAATCTATTGTAATAAATCCAAAAATAAAACCTGGCAAAAAAAAAATAATTTCCAAAAATATAATCTACATAAAAAAAGAAGTAATAATAAATAGAATAGTAGAAATACAAATAATGATGAATTTCGTTGATATCCCTTCAAATCGACAGTAAAACCCCTCTCCATAAGGTTTCAATAACTTTTTTTTCTTTCGAAGGGATTTTTTTCCAAATCCACACTTTTTCAATCATTTTTCCGACCCAATTATTATTAATCAATTTATCAATTTAACGCATCTTGCCTACTTTCAAATATTGCTCACATTTTCAACTATACTCATTATCTGTTTCCTATAATTACAAACTTCAAAAACACCACTTTAAAAAATAATAATATAATAATGCTACTATTGATTTCTATGAATATTATAATAAATTTTTTTATAAATTTTTAACCATCGCAAAAAAAAAATAATAATTATGAAAAAGAAATATAAAGATAACTTTGGAAATAATATGGATAAGGAAATAATGAAAAGAATCCACCTAATAAATATGTACAAACACATTTCCGATGTATTACATGAACAATTGATGTTCCCCTTTTTTTAACAAAAAAAAAATGTGCTATAAAATGCAATAATAATAATATAATGGAGCTATCCTCTAAAATTTTAAAGGATTTTATTGGTGTTCGTGTAAAGTGAATGATAAAATGAATGATAAAGTTAATAAAAAAATTTTATGATAATATGAATGATAAAATGAACGATAAAATGAATGATCAAGGGGAGTGTGGAAAATGATAATTGGAACAAGTAAAGGATGTAAGAAATGTCACCTTGGGAATAAATAAGTGAATGAATAAAGTTAGCATGTTAAATAAATAAAAAATATTTAATAGGAACATGTTTATTTAAAGAGTGAATGTGTTTGTAAAAGAATGTAAGTAAGTTGGTGGATAAAGTATTGGTACAAGTGGTACCAAAAAAAAAAAAAATAGGGAATTATCATCTAAGAAATAAAAGTTGGAACTTATGGTCATATTATAAGATTTTGTGGTGTTCGGTGATTCATGTGGCATATGGTAAAGGTAATGTTTAGGTGTGAAGATTATTTGATCAATTAATATGCGCGTAGGAAATGTGGTAGCAATTAATAATAATAATAAAATTGAAGAGAGATTTTTATGAAGAAACATCCATGAAAAAATTTATNCTATAAAATGCAATAATAATAATATAATGGAGCTATCCTCTAAAATTTTAAAGGATTTTATTGGTGTTCGTGTAAAGTGAATGATAAAATGAATGATAAAGTTAATAAAAAAATTTTATGATAATATGAATGATAAAATGAACGATAAAATGAATGATCAAGGGGAGTGTGGAAAATGATAATTGGAACAAGTAAAGGATGTAAGAAATGTCACCTTGGGAATAAATAAGTGAATGAATAAAGTTAGCATGTTAAATAAATAAAAAATATTTAATAGGAACATGTTTATTTAAAGAGTGAATGTGTTTGTAAAAGAATGTAAGTAAGTTGGTGGATAAAGTATTGGTACAAGTGGTACCAAAAAAAAAAAAAATAGGGAATTATCATCTAAGAAATAAAAGTTGGAACTTATGGTCATATTATAAGATTTTGTGGTGTTCGGTGATTCATGTGGCATATGGTAAAGGTAATGTTTAGGTGTGAAGATTATTTGATCAATTAATATGCGCGTAGGAAATGTGGTAGCAATTAATAATAATAATAAAATTGAAGAGAGATTTTTATGAAGAAACATCCATGAAAAAATTTATATACATGATCCCCACGCATTATCACGTTCACTTTTAATGTCAGTCAAATAAAATAAATAAAATAATAACGGAACTAAAATTATAATGTCCATCCCATCAACCAAAAGGATTAAAAAAAAATCGATACAAGTTCCTCCGATAAAAAAAAAAATCAAATTACCGAAAAGTAATGATAATTAGGGGCATTATCATATACGCCATAGAGGTCTTAAACGTAGAGAGGAACTATTACGTGTTGGTGGCTTTCCTAGAATAGCTGATGCTGAATTATTCTTTCTAGATCGCCATAGAGATGCCACCCCAGTACGCTCGCGTGAATTATTATTTTTTTTCATTCCTGTATCTTCTTGTAAAATATCATTTGAAGATGGTCTGGGTGATGCAGATCTTGGTAAACTGGGTAATGAGGGGGACCTAGTAAGAGAACTAAGAGGGATTGTCATAGATCGCTTAGCCGGTGGGCGTCTCTGAACTTTTTCTTGTAGATTAGGGGAGGAAACACTAACAATCGTAGTATTTCCATCAAATGGTCTATCATTTGTAAATTGATAATACTTTTGTTGTCTATATGGTTCAGGACTAGGTGCAGTTTCCGGTAAAGCACAGAATAAAAGACTAACACGTTCTTTTTCGGTGTTCCAATGTGGATGACATAAACGATATTCAAGAGGAATATGATGGTCATTTTTATCAATAATTTTCCCTCGTTTTACATAACTTTCGAAATATGGGCCACCACAAAAACTACATTTTTTGGCGCTAGCGAGATAATCTTTAATATGAGATGTAGTATTCTGTAATATTGGAATTTGATGTCTCACAATGGTACGTGCAGCAAGTTCCATAAGTGTTGGAGGAGTATGAACTAATTGATGTATAAATGTTGTAGTTAATGGACACCCATCAGTCCGTAATTTTCTGAGATATTGAAGTCGACCAAGTTCAGCCGGTAAAACCGTAATTGGATTAACTCGAACATCCAAATTGACAAGTGTTTTAATTTGACTGATTTCTGGAGGTATTTCCGTAATTCTGTTATTATCAAGTAATAATGTACCCAATTTCTTTAGAGAACCAATAGCTGAAGGTATTGAAGTTAAATGATTATCCGATAATTTTAGTTCTACAAGTTTATGTAGAAATCCGATTGTATCCGGAATATATTCTAACCGATTTTTGGATACATCTAACGTCTGCAAATTCTTCATGTATCCAATTTCAGCTGGTATTTCTACTAACTCATTACAACATCTAGAGTGAAGAAGAAAAAAACAAAAATTAAATTATTATAAAATAATTACAAAATGTAAAATAATACAAAATGTAATTATAAAATATAAAATAATTATAAAATATAAAAAATAATTATTAAATATAAAATAATTACAAAATATAAAAATAATAATTACATTTGCAAACAAGTTGTAATATATAAAAAACATATATTAGGACTTAATTTTACCAAACCAAATTGACAAAGTCCAATATTTTTTAAATTTGGTAATTCGCTAAACACTATTTGACTTAAATTATTGTAGGGATTAAATTCTTCCGGAATTTCAATCGATCCTTGGCAACAAGAGGAATCATCTCCGTGACCATGTGAATATGAAATATAATCATCGGGTTTATTATCTATTTCTACTATACCATCTTGTTGTAGTCCATCTTGATGTTGTTCACCCGGTAGTTCCGTGATAGAAGTATTTATCGATGAAGTATCACCACCAGTTTGTGATGATATTATGGTGGGAGTAAGGTTATTAGAAACATTTCGAAGATGATTATTTAACTCCAAAAGATCATTAAAGAGCGAGTCAGGATTATCAGGTGAGGGATGTACGTTAGGTCGTATTGTTGATGGATTTAAACCTGTTATTCGTCGACGGCTTGATTTTACAGAGGCGTATCCGAAAGGTAAACGAGCTTGTTCTTTAGTTAATTGACTTCCCATTTTTTTTTTTTATAATATTAAAAGATACTTTTGATGAATAATTGTAATTTATTATTATTATGAATATATTAATTGTATATTAAAAATGAATATAAGATGATGAAGGTTAGAGTTGTTGTTTCCACCAACTTTTAATTCCTTTCTTCCCTATGCCTATAGAATAGTAATAATTTACTAATTACTAGTACACTTTGAACTTTAAACTATTGTTATTACTATATATATATATTACTATATATATAAGTGTATATTATTATTATTATTATTATTATTATTATTATTAAGTTTCTCCTTTAGTCGTCAGTCTAATAGAAGCAGAATAAATGCCAAAAAGATGTTTACTGGTATATATAAATTATAAAGCGGTAAGGTGGTTATTTATTATTAATTAATAAGCTGTTGAACAATATATATTAGCTTTTTGTCAACAAAGAAAACCAAGTTTCAACCAAAATATATTTATTTGCTGCCAGGAACGAAGACTAGCATTATTGTTTCAGAAAAAAAAAACCAATATTGGTGTTATAAAACCTATTACAGTATTATGGCTTTTGTTATAAAGTAATGGAAGGAAAGATAATATTAATACGGGAGAGGGGTTTTTTTTTAGTTGTAGGTCAAATAAAAGGTTATCGTTTGCTTTTCGATGTTCAACAACAAAAGCACAGCTATTAAAAAATTAAAATGGGATAAACTCGAACTAAATAACTAAATAAGAGCACGAGGAAAAAAAATTTTTGAAAAAAAAGGGATAAAAAATTTGAAAGGAACTTACTCAGGACATACACTTGTAGTCTAAAAATTTTTAAAAAAAATTCCCGGCATATTTTTTGTCAAATTTGTAAAAATCCAATAATCCAATAATCCAATAATCTAATAATCCAATAATCCAATAATCCAATAATTCCTTTACTACCGGATTACTTACTTGATTATCGAAAACATGTCGTGATTAATAAATATAAAAATTACATAATTTTATAATAAATATAATATAAAAAAACGTTATAAGTGGTTCTTTTTTTTTCAAATTTTCGTAGTCACTATGTGTAATGATGCATGAATATTTGATTTGGCATTTTGGGTCATTGTAAGTGGGACATTTACTTTCAAAGAGATATTTGGTGTTATATTTGCAATTACACAAAATATTATCTAAATCATCTATTAATATTTAAGGAGACGTTGTTTCTTCTTAGACTACTGATTTGCATTCCCCCAATAATGAAAATAATGACTATAATTAATTCTGATTTACAATTAAAGATATTTTTATTATTTTGTGTTAATGTTTATCTTTTGTATTTATTTTATTTTTCTCAATTGAATTCAGCCATCATATGACTTCAATGAATTTTGCCATCTATTTTTTTTTTTTCTTTCATGTTGAATAAATTTTTGCATTATTACATTGAAATTGAAATTGAAATTGAAATTCAATTAACAATTCAAAATTCAATTACAATTTCTGATTTTTTTTTAAAAACAAAATTTATTAATATTGATAATATCCTTTTTTGGGAACAATACAAATGTAAGAACAATTAAAAAAAAAAAATTATAAATTAATATAAACAATAAATAAAAATAAATAAATTAAATAAATTAATTATTTTTTGTGAATCTTCATAGAAGACAAAAACATTTGTTCCAATCCAACTTCTTTCATCCTTTAAAAAAATCATGTGAGATATAATATGTTATTATAATTTTTAAATATGTATATATATATATAATTTTACCTTGAAGAGATTTCAGACATATTCTTCATTTCTGAAATTCCAGGATTATTACATCCTAATTTTAATTTTAGATATTCTTTATAATCATCTTTCTTCAATGACACATTATTATCATCATCATCATAATTTTCAAATGTTTCAGTTTCTTCTGAACGAACAGTAATTGCTTGCCAACGTAAATTCTTTCAAAAGATTTAAAACAAATATTTAAAACATTTAACACAAATATCTAACACAAATATTTAATCCAAATATTTAAAACAATATGTGCATAACGAAAAAAGTCATACTTTTTTTTAACATACTTTTAATCTCGAAACATATTCTTGCACATTATCATATAACCCTTCCGCGATAATAATTCCAGGATATCCAGGCTTTGAATAACCTTGTATATAACATATCGTCATCACGTTATCATCACGTTATCATTATGTTATTTTATATTTTATATATTATATTATATTATATGATCTACAAACCCCAAATTTCTAATTCTTCTGCCCATTGACATATGTTCTTTCTTTTTTCAAGAGACAAGAGATGATGTGTCCAAATTAAAATTCGACAAATTAATATGATTTTTTTTACGGAATTTTTATCATTATTATCATTATCATTATTATTATCGAGATCATTATTGAAATTTAAATTAAACTGTAAAAATGATTTTATATGTTGATAAAGATCAAAAATACAACATTCTTTGGGATTTAGATAGATAGATAGTTAGAAATGTATGTCGCATGCTTGCTCACATGACAAAAGAATTAAAGATAATTAAACCTTACCTCCTTTCTTTCTTTCTTTCAAATTAGTTTCAATCTCTTCGTTTACCAAAGTCCAGAATTGTCTATTTGCCTTATCCGACGAAAAATAACATTCGGGATTTATTTCTGGATATCTTTCTGGTAAAAAAACATTAAGCCAACTTTCTTCATTCAATAATATTCTAAATCGAAAACCGGGAATTTCTTTATTAGTTAATGTGTGCATTTCTTGATTTTCTTGATCTACAGCAAATGTTACTAATGTCAACTATAAAAAAAAAAATTTAAAATTAGAATAAATTAATATACATAATTAATATATAAATAATATATTACATATGTATGTGTGTATATATATATATTATTTTTAGAAAATTCTATAATACCTTCCAAAGCTCCACTTGTTCTTCGTTACCCAGCCATTGGAATTCATCGTCAACAAACATAGCCGTCAATAGGGATAATTCTTCATATTGTGATTTTTTTGTTTCTGTTAAAAGTANATTCTTTGGGATTTAGATAGATAGATAGTTAGAAATGTATGTCGCATGCTTGCTCACATGACAAAAGAATTAAAGATAATTAAACCTTACCTCCTTTCTTTCTTTCTTTCAAATTAGTTTCAATCTCTTCGTTTACCAAAGTCCAGAATTGTCTATTTGCCTTATCCGACGAAAAATAACATTCGGGATTTATTTCTGGATATCTTTCTGGTAAAAAAACATTAAGCCAACTTTCTTCATTCAATAATATTCTAAATCGAAAACCGGGAATTTCTTTATTAGTTAATGTGTGCATTTCTTGATTTTCTTGATCTACAGCAAATGTTACTAATGTCAACTATAAAAAAAAAAATTTAAAATTAGAATAAATTAATATACATAATTAATATATAAATAATATATTACATATGTATGTGTGTATATATATATATTATTTTTAGAAAATTCTATAATACCTTCCAAAGCTCCACTTGTTCTTCGTTACCCAGCCATTGGAATTCATCGTCAACAAACATAGCCGTCAATAGGGATAATTCTTCATATTGTGATTTTTTTGTTTCTGTTAAAAGTAGCGGCATGTAATTTTAAATTATTTATATCACAAATTAAAGATCCTATAATATATGAACACTATTTTTGGGATCAAGATTTTTTACAAGAGTTTTATTGAAAAAAATGGGAAATGGGAATAACTAAATAAGGAAATTTATTAGAAAATCATAATGTAATTGAAAAAATTGAAGAGGCAGGAAAATGAGAAGATTATGGAAATTGAGAAGAGATCATAAACGTAAATCTGCATGCACATATGGTTGATCGTGGTGATTAATGTACCACAAAAGCAATATCACATGATCTTATTGATTAATTTTTGCAAAATAAATAAATACACGCGTAAATATATTTTATTAAGAAACTAAATACATATTATTATTATCATTAAATTAATAATAAATATTCTACATATAATCGAATATGAAAATATCTAATATCTAATGCGATTAGAATGTGAATATTATACAAGTTAAAATTAGGTATACATAGTATATAATGTAATCAGATTTTCTTTGCAACCATATTCAACTGCTAATTATCGTTGCTAATATTTATTCGGAATTTCCTGAGCTACTGTTTCGTCTCTCATTTGCTTTAAGAATGGAATCAAATTCGTCCCCCCAGTGCCTTTAATTGAATCCATAACAGGAGGTTTAGTAATTTTAATGGGTTCCGTTGTATAATTCTTTGTGATAATTTCTATTAGAAAAAAAATAAAAACATATTATTATTATTATTATTATTATTATTTCAAAATATGTAAAAAAATCAAAATCAAAAAAAATGGGAAACATATGTATATAGATATATATATATATATACCTTTTTTAATCGGAAGAGCAGTTTTACTTCGATTTTCTTGAATTACTATATAAACGGAAACAATTTGTAAATGTATATTTCTAAAATTCTTCATTTGAGCCAGACATTCGTTATACGCTTTAATTAAATTATCGATCTCTTCATCTTCGCTTGAATCATAACCAATATTCGAAATAATGTAATTACGAATGTTGGCTATTTTAGAAAGGTCTTCTAGAAATCTTCGATGAGGGCCAGGCATATTTTCACGTATTTTATATAAATAAGGTTTTTGTTNACATATAATCGAATATGAAAATATCTAATATCTAATGCGATTAGAATGTGAATATTATACAAGTTAAAATTAGGTATACATAGTATATAATGTAATCAGATTTTCTTTGCAACCATATTCAACTGCTAATTATCGTTGCTAATATTTATTCGGAATTTCCTGAGCTACTGTTTCGTCTCTCATTTGCTTTAAGAATGGAATCAAATTCGTCCCCCCAGTGCCTTTAATTGAATCCATAACAGGAGGTTTAGTAATTTTAATGGGTTCCGTTGTATAATTCTTTGTGATAATTTCTATTAGAAAAAAAATAAAAACATATTATTATTATTATTATTATTATTATTTCAAAATATGTAAAAAAATCAAAATCAAAAAAAATGGGAAACATATGTATATAGATATATATATATATATACCTTTTTTAATCGGAAGAGCAGTTTTACTTCGATTTTCTTGAATTACTATATAAACGGAAACAATTTGTAAATGTATATTTCTAAAATTCTTCATTTGAGCCAGACATTCGTTATACGCTTTAATTAAATTATCGATCTCTTCATCTTCGCTTGAATCATAACCAATATTCGAAATAATGTAATTACGAATGTTGGCTATTTTAGAAAGGTCTTCTAGAAATCTTCGATGAGGGCCAGGCATATTTTCACGTATTTTATATAAATAAGGTTTTTGTTTGTTGTTCATATTGTTGAATGGACATTTTAAATTATTATTATTATTATTATTATTATTATTATTATTATTATTATTATTATTCATATATGAACATATATTGACTTGAGGTGCTTTATTATATTCGCGTGATGACTGAACGCCACTATTATTGCACCCATTAACTTTATTGACTCCATTAACTTTATTGCTTCCATTTACTCCATTAACTTTATTGACACCATTATCTTTATTTATTTTATCAACATTTACTTCATCGACTTTATTAACTTTCGGCTTAATAAAACTGGTAGAAAAATGTTCAATTTGGAGTATAACGTCCAATGCTTGAATTAATGCACTTTGACCAGCACTACCTCCTATATATTTTCGATAAATAGGATTTCCATATTCATCATTACCATCTACTCCTTCATAAATTAAACCATCTGGTAATCGATCTTCATTTTCCCATCCAGCAAGATAAGGTCGTACTTTCCAATAAAAGACATAAGGATCACATTTTTCATACATTCTTTGTAAAGTTAAATTAATACTTTCAATGATTGAGCTAATTCCTTTAAGAGCTTTAAGTAATTGATTATTATTTCCAACATTAGAAGCATTGACAGCGGAAATTATAGAAGATAATGCACTTCCTCCATGTCCTTCAATGGCAGTTGTAACAAGATAAAACCATGATTCATCAAAAGTATTTGTGAAGGTTAATAAGGTGGATAGATTACTAATAAATATTAATAAATATTAATACATATTAATAAAAATAGAAATTTCAAAAGTTTTTCCATCAATTTATATTCCAAATATATTTACTAAAAAAGATATTTTCTAATTAAAAAAGATAATCATTATTATTACTTTAAACTGAATGGTTCATCAGGAAAAATAAGTCGCCAATTCCATAATACAACAGCTGCATGGTTAGCGATAGGTGCAACTCCAAGATAATCTGATACTTTTACCCAAGGTATCGCAATACTTGCAGGTATTCTCTATAAAAAAATATATATATTATAAAATATAAATATTTAAAATGTTTAAAAATTTAAAAAATATAAGATTTAAAAAGAATATTATTATTTACGTCAGATATATCATTCACGTTTCCCCACACATATCCGTGTGATAGGAAAGATAACACCAAGAATGCTCGATGATATTCAGCTGGTGTTTTAAGATGGTCAACATTCAAGAGAGGCATCTATAAATTATAATAAAATTATATAAAATAATATATAAAATTATAAAAACTATTATGTATTAAATTGCATACATTATCAACGGAAGTTCTGAATCTTCCTGCTAGCAACAATTCATGAAAATTTTCTATTATAAATTCCCAAGGTTCGTAATATTCATCAGGAAGAGTCCTTAGAGGAGGCATAGGGGGAAGAAAACCAGTTATGGGATTTATGTCATAATCTTCCATTCTAATTTCATGAAAATTTTCGTTCATTATCAGTAAATTGTGATTTGGAGGCATTTTTTTAAAAAAAAAATAAAAAATAAATAAAATAGAAAATGTATTCAGTTAAAGAAAATAAATATAAGGAGAGGGGGATAATGATATTTAAGTACTGTTTTTATACGGAGGCTTTGAAATTTACTCATGATCTAATTTTCTTCATAAATTATATATTAGATCATCATTTTTTTTTAAAAAAAAATTTTATATTTGGAAACACAACTTAGTCACAAATAATTCTTTCGAAACAAAATTATGACTAAGCTTATCGACGGAAAAAAAATTTACACATGGGTTTCCAACTTTGGAATTTTGAAAATTTTGAAAATTTTGAATATTTTTTTAACTTAAAAGTAATATTCAATATTAGCAATTATTACTCATTTGTACTCATTAATAATACACTCAAATATTACAAATAATTACTTTAATTTACTCTTTCTCTCAACAATATACTCAGGGTCAATTGTTTCTATTCTTTCTTAATTGCCCCCAGAAATAGAAAAAAAATGTTAGTCATCAAAAGCTTAGCATTTCATTCTTTTTATTGGTTTTAGAAATAATAATAATAATAATAATAATAATAATAATAATTTAAAATGTCCATTCAACAATATGAACAACAAACAAAAACCTTATTTATATAAAATACGTGAAAATATGCCTGGCCCTCATCGAAGATTTCTAGAAGACCTTTCTAAAATAGCCAACATTCNCCTTTCAAATTTTTTATCCCTTTTTTTTCAAAAATTTTTTTTCCTCGTGCTCTTATTTAGTTATTTAGTTCGAGTTTATCCCATTTTAATTTTTTAATAGCTGTGCTTTTGTTGTTGAACATCGAAAAGCAAACGATAACCTTTTATTTGACCTACAACTAAAAAAAAACCCCTCTCCCGTATTAATATTATCTTTCCTTCCATTACTTTATAACAAAAGCCATAATACTGTAATAGGTTTTATAACACCAATATTGGTTTTTTTTTTCTGAAACAATAATGCTAGTCTTCGTTCCTGGCAGCAAATAAATATATTTTGGTTGAAACTTGGTTTTCTTTGTTGACAAAAAGCTAATATATATTGTTCAACAGCTTATTAATTAATAATAAATAACCACCTTACCGCTTTATAATTTATATATACCAGTAAACATCTTTTTGGCATTTATTCTGCTTCTATTAGACTGACGACTAAAGGAGAAACTTAATAATAATAATAATAATAATAATAATAATAACTAACTAACTAACTAACTAACTAATCATTAATTTACTTTACTAAATCTATCACGGGATTATTCGATGATATATTATTTGACCATTGCAGATAAGCTTCAACAAATTAATAGATGCTTACGTTATTTGCTTACTCGTCAAAATTAGAAATATTCTATCTCTAACTACAGTTTTTGGTACTTCCCACAAAGGCAAAGTTAAAACCTTGTACCTGGGACTGAGCGATGACATATTAATCTATTTTTATTATCCTTTAAACCGTATGCTACTACGTTTTAGCGGGCAAATTTGCCCGCTGGACGGTTTAAGAGATATAATAAATAATAACCACGAAAATATCTTATTTTTCTTATTTTGTATATTAATCTACTAAACTATATATACAATATATTCAAATGTCGTGGGTTATTAATAAAAATCTTACTTGAATGAGATATCTTTTAACATTTACTTTTATAAAATTATGAAATTATGAATGATAATTCTATTCTATATAAATAAAATATCATTCAATTACTTCATTAATGAATTTCCTGTTTTTGACTAAGTATGATTACCAATTCCTACATATGCATGCATATGGTTCCATCAAGCAACGCGTGAAGGAATATCCCCCGCGATCCATTTACATTCCTATCCATAACCACATCGCATCCCTTGCACTTGTAAACTTTTCTTCCTCCTATATTCTGTATATTTCCATATGCAGAATTCATTTTCATACCAATCTCTTTGGCTTTGTGTTTCAGCCATTGTCGGAATGAGTAATGTGACCATGTTAATATCCTCCACACAGTTTTTGAATTGATCTTTCTCATTTCTTGTCTCACCATGTTCGAAACATTGAATTTGGGTATAATAACAACATCGTAATTTTTCACAAGATAATTAACAGTTTTCTTGTGTAATTCGTTCCTCAGGTTCTTGATCCTCCTAAAGATTCTTGAAATCGCTTTATCAGTTTTTTAGCCTTCTTCTTTCTCTTAGAAATCGAGCTCTTAAGTTTGTCCCTTGTTGAACTTAATTTGTCTGCATGTGCATTATTCTTACCAACTTCTGTAATTCCTTTGGTAGGTGAGTACATTACAAACGGGGTTCAAACTCCCAAATCAATAGCTACGAATCTCTTATGTGTTTCTTTTGACTCTTTTTGTCTTTCATGTACCCACAAAAAAATTCATTCATTAGTTTTTCTAAAATATATGAGCTTGCAACACTTGTTGAGTTTTTCTAATGGCCAACTGTTATTTTTTCTCCTGGTCTCAAAATTAAAGCTCCTAATGTAACAGTTCAATTTGGTTCTAATGTTGAACTGGAACTGAACCAAAATTTGAAAACTGGTTTGGTTTGGAACTGAAATTTAAAATATCAAACTGAACTGAACCAGTTTGCACCAGTTCAAAACGGTTCAAAAGGTTTTTTTCTGTCAGAGTTTTGTTTAACTATTATAATAAAATTATAATATAAAGGTATGATTAATTAAAAATACAATACACCACTGTTACAAGAGTAATTCTTGTAAGTTTAAAAAATAATATTTATGATTTAATATCATAAAAAAGAAAAAATAAAAATAAAATATAGTTTTCCTTATCATTCCTTATTACAATTTGCCAAATAATCAAAAAAAATATTTTAATAATAATATTTAACAGTTTAATACATTTCTAAAATATATAAATGTCCATGATAATAATAATAATACTCACAATAAATTATATAGATTCTTCAATAATTATATTTTAAATCTATTAATATTAACTAATTTATTTTTTATAATAAAATAGTAACAAATAGTAACAAAAAAACAGTAACAAAAAAATGGCAACAAAAAATGGTAAAGTAAAATAAACAGATTAAAAAAATTTTTTTTTAATATTATTAATTTTCATTTTAAAATAGTTATAGTAACAATAACACAAATCAAAATATTAAAAATCAGGTATCTGACATGTAATTTTAGGTATCCAATAGGTTTTCGATATGTCATTAATAGTTGTATACCATATCTATCGAGTACTCGATAGGTCATATCATACATTATGCATGTCATCAAAACTATTGAATTGAATTAGACAATTAAAATTAAGAAAAATTAGAGTTGAATCAAGGCAAATTTTAATTTTTACTAGTGATTAATACAATTAATTGAGTCAAAAAATTGAAATTTTAAAAGTTGAGTCAAGGTCAAATTAGTTTTGACGACATGTATACCATACATATATTGAGTATTCAATATACTATATACTCAATAAGCAATGTTGTCAAGAGTACACTAGTCGAAATGAGGCAAATCGGCAATATCAAAATTCAGCCGACTTTTGGCTGATTGCCAAAAAAAATCAGCCTAAATTCGGCTATTAATAAATTTCAGCCAAAATTCGGAAATTCTGAATTTTGGTCGAAACTTAAAAATCAACTTTAAGTTAAGTTTCGACCAAAATTTGGAATTTCCGAATTCGTGCTGAAATTTGGTACAATATTTTGATACGCTGTTTTGTTGTCGAAATGAACATTTCGGAAATATAAAATTTCGGAATAATTCTGCCTAAATTCAGCTTATCCATTTCGAAAATATGATATTTCGGCTTATTAATAAAATTCGGCAAAAATTCAGAATTTATTAAAAGAATTCTTGTTTCTTGCCAATTATTAGACATTTAGAAATTATATATAAAATAAGCATATTTCATTCACAATATTGTAAGCAAAATAAGGCAAATCGGCAATATCAAAATTCAGTTAACTTTCGGCTGATTGTTAAAAAAAAAATTGGCTTTTAGAAATTTCAGGAAATTTTGAAGAGATTTTTAAGTTTCGACCAAAATTCGGAATTTCTGAATTTGTACCAAAATTTATATAGTATTTTGATGCTGTTTTACTGCCAAAATGTCAATTTCGGAAATATACTCTTTTCACAAAAATTTATCTTAAATTTGACCGTTTAATAATTTTAGCACGAATTCAGAAATTTAATAAAATATTTTAATGCTATTTTACTGTCAAAATGTCAATTTCGGAAATATATTCTTTTCGCAAAAATTTATCTTAAATTCGATCGTTAATAAATTTTAACCAAAATTCAGAAATTCAGATTTTAGTTTTAACCAAAATTCGAAATTTCTGAATTCGTGCTGAAATTTAATAAAATATTTTAATGCTGTCGAAATGTCAATTTCGGAAATATACTCTTTCCGCAAAAATTTATCTTAAATTTGACCGTTAATAAATTTTAGCCAAAATTTAGAAAATTTAATAAAATCTTTATCATTTCGGAAAAAAAATTACTGAATTCGGATGATTTTAATGCAAAATTTCTGATTTATCATTTATTTCTGATTTATTATGTATTTATGGAAATTTTAATAAAATTATATAATCCTAATCATTTCGGAATAAAATAAGAAAGATAATTTTTAGCGTAAATTATATTTTCTATTTATTGGATTTACTGCCAAATACTCTTTAGCATTTTTACGATCTGAAATTTTATACTTAACCGACACAAATCGTCCAAGAATATGATAAACTGGAATAATACAATCTTGGCTTTTAGGATAAAATTCAGTATCCAACAATTCGACATTACACATTTGTTCTTGATTTATGCCGAAATAGAACCGATTCTTGATTTTTTTGTACCAACGAACATATGCCAGATAATGATTTTCCATATTTATTCTATTTGTACTTATTTCATGAACAAAAAAGAACTGAATTTGACCCAGATAAATATCAATACTATTATCTTCAAATGCAAATTTAGCTAGAATATATGAGCTTTTTTGGTGTCTAGGTGAAAATGTTGAACCAAATATTTCGGAACCAATTCGGCAGTGACAATATTTGTTTATTTTTAATGGAATTATTATTGAATTTAAAGAATCGGTTTCAAATAGTTTCCGAAATTTCAAGTTTTCATATGTATCATTATAATAAGCAATCATTAGATTTAAAATTCCATCTGCCGAAAGTGAAATATTTTCTAAAAATGGTTTTAACATTTCACCCGGAAATAGTTCTTTTCTAAAAATAGTTGATTCTTAAATTGTTCTCGAATACAACCAGAATCTTCTCATTTCATCATGACCAAATTGATCCATTTCTGAAAGAGATCCGACGGATTGACGAGTATTAAGAATTTCTAGGCCTTTTGTATTATTTTCAGTATATATTATCTCATTTATTCTATTGTCATTAATTAATCGACGCATTAGCTCTGGTTCGATTTGTCGATGACTATTGGGTAGCGAACCTAATAAACAAAAAATCAGAAAAAAATCAGAAACAAATAATCAGAAAAAAATCAGAAAAAAATAATTAAAAAATAGTCAAAAAAATAATAATCAAAAAATAATCAAAAAATAATCAAAAAATAATCAAAAAATAATCAAAAAATCAGAAAAAAATAATCAAAGTATATTAATTTACCAAGTATTCCATTCATTCTTTCAAATGAAAAGTACCAAAAAGCATATAATGGACCAAAATCGTGCGAACATGCGCTTAAATGAAGTGACAAGTGAAGATTTGGTGTTATTACATTTCTTCCATATTTTTTCTCAATTAACGTTACAACATCTACTATTTTCTTATGAATTTCATCTAAAGATTTAGTTTCTAGAATTCGATTTACAAAAAGATGACAAATTCGAACAAAATATGTAAGAATCTTCCTATCTACTTCTTCTAAATACTCCCAAAGTACTACAGTAGCATAAATTGAAATAAAAATTCTTCATTGATTGGCAGTAAAATTAGAAAAACCTTCACCACAGTAGATTTTTCCCGGAATTCGACCCAAATCGGCGGGAACTTGAAATTCATTCATTTTTTTTTGAATATTATTTAAATTATTTGATGATAAAACCCCCATATCTACCCAAATTCGTTTCACGATCCATTTTGCAATACCCAAAAATAAACAATGCATCGGATCAACTGTTATAAATCGAATTAGGTCAAAATAAGGTAGGCGCAACCAGTATTGTACATTTTGTATGTCCCTAGGTTTTTTTACTGTCCCAATGTCCCATGTCCCAATGTCCCTACCCTTATTGGGCTTATAAAGATATATTAAAACTTTATAAATATATGTAAAAATCAATTCTAAATAACTTTAATTAATGACTTAAACTAAGTTTTATAATAGAATTTTTTATAATTTAAAAAATTATTTTTGTCCCAAAATGTCCCAAGATGTCCCATGACAATACTGGGCGCAACAATTCTGACCATCTTACTCCATTATTTTTTGTAAATTTCTTTCTAGCAGAATCTGAATTGCAACCTCTCCATCTTAAAACATTTTCAAGATGCTTGGATGAATCTTTTGCAATAAACCAATTGTCCATATCATCTATTCCAGCAAAATTATGTTGCCGATTTTTATAATTTGCCTTTTTTTCGCATCAATGGCAAGATACTAATGCCGAAATGTGACTACAGATTTTTCTAGTAGCAGGTACATCACAAGAAACTAATATTAAAGCTGCCCGGATTTTCTTTCCATTCGGACAATTATTTGTCTTATTTAAAATGATTCCATTCCAAAGTGATTCCAATTCGTCCACAATTGGTGCCAAATAATGATTTATTTTATGTAGGCTAACTTCATTTGAACCCGGCAATAGTCCAAGAATTAGTAGATTTTCGCGCTTAAATCGGATATATCTGGGCAGATTACAAATTGCGGCATAAATTACTCCAGTACTATGAATAGTACCATCGTAAGGTTAAAACTAGTCAAGATTTATCATTAAACCAAGATGTGAATCCGCTGTCTCATTTCGAAAGAAATTCAGCGAATTTTCGTCATTTGTTTCTTTGAAACTCTTCCAAATTTGACCATCATAAATGTCTGATAAAATTTCAGCAAAGTTCGTCCGATTTAACCAATATCGAAGGAAATTTTCGAAATTCGGACGATTATAAAATGCCTTCAATTGTTGTCGAATTCCGGCAAATCGATAAACCAACTTGAATTTTAACTTAAATCTATCAATTGTTGGAACTTGTTTAGATAATATTGTTTGGCATTGGCGATTTCGTCTAGTTGCTAAATTTGGAAATTCGACATGCTGACATTTCATGATGGAATTGATATCATTTTCTTTATAATTTTCCACTTCTTACTTATTATAAAGCTTATGGCATTTCAGACATATAGGAAAAGAGTAAAAATCATCATTTAATCCAAGTTCTTTTTTTGTCATATATATTGAATTAGGAAAAGTATCAAATTCAGAATTGCCGATTTCCGATAACAATAATTTAATGAACTTTATTAACGATTCTGTGGCAGTTTCAGGTAAGTTGAATTTTATCCGAAAGCTCATTATCCATAATAGAATCCATAGATATGAATTATTATTTGTCGATTTTGGATCAATCGGTTCATCAGGATCATAATTTGGTAATGAATAATCTTCAAAAATATTAGAAAATTCATCAGCCGATTCCTCTTCACTTTCGATACTTATTTCTTCCATTTCTTCCATTTCATCTTCAGAAGAAATATTTAAAACTTCATCATCAGCGATTATATTAGAAATTTCAATTGAAATTGGTTGATTTGTATGTCTTTTTGGACGTATTCTAGGCAAGAAGGTAAGATTTGGGATGTCATCTTTTTCTATTTCTAGTAAATTAACATCTTGCGTAAGTGTAGTTGATTTTGATAATGAAGATTCATCAATTCGTTCACTTTCTTCGATTTCTTGCCAATTTTGGAAAGATTCTATTGAAATTTCTGATGACTCGTTAGACAAATCATGAATCACCTTTGTGCAAGGATCTATTAATCTTCCATTACATTTCGGACAATTACATAAAACTAATCTACTACTACTTGATGATTGATTTGAGGTTGATTCTTCACTAAGTATATTAGAAATTGATCTATTTCTACTATTTCTATTTCTATCCGAAGATGTATCACCTTCATATAATACAGAAGCTAATGATCTTTTTCTTACCATTTTTCTTCCTTTTTTTCCTAAATTAATATTATTTTTTCTAAATTATTTTTGAAAATAAAAAGAAATATTCTAAAAATATTCAAAAAATCAATAAATAATAAGATCAGAAAGAAATCAATAAGATTTCTGAATCTGAAATTATTTTGATGTAAGAATAGCGTAAGAATAGCGTAAGAATAATGTAAAAATAGCGTAAGAATAATGTAAAAATAGCGTAAGAATAGTGTAAGAATAATAAAATTTGCAAATAAAAGTGTCTTTTTTTCGTTCTTACTTTAATTTATTACTTTCCTAATTACTTTCTAAAACATCCAATTACTTTCTGAAATATACTTGATTACATTTTTTTCTATTTTTTGCTATACTTTTTTTATACTTTTTTCATTCTGCTTTTTTCTTCTACTTTTTATATACTTTTTTCGTTTTATTTTTTCGCGTTTTCTCTTTTCTCCTTTTTTTTTTCATTCTTCTTTCTCTTTTCTCCTTTTTTTTTCATTCTTCTTTCTATTATTTCTTATTTTTTCTTTCTTCTTTCTATTATTTCTTTCTTTTTTCTATTATTTCTTTCTTCTTTCTATTATTTCTTATTTTTTTTTCTTTCCACTTATTTTTTCTTATAATGTCTCAAGAATCGCGAACACCGCGAATTCATATAAAAAGACGTGTTGAGCTTTCTTCTTTGCAAAATGAACCTTCTTCTGCTCATAATGAGCCCGAATCTTCTGAAACTTCTAAAAAAAGTGTTGATATCTCTTCTTTAAAAGAAAAATACAATATTCGTCTACCACGATCATATAAGGAACAGACTTCTGCTCCTCAAACTGTACACTTTTCGAAAGAACTTGAAAGTACAATTCCAGAGACAGTAGACGAATTAAAAACTGGTAAATNGTAAGAATAGTGTAAGAATAATAAAATTTGCAAATAAAAGTGTCTTTTTTTCGTTCTTACTTTAATTTATTACTTTCCTAATTACTTTCTAAAACATCCAATTACTTTCTGAAATATACTTGATTACATTTTTTTCTATTTTTTGCTATACTTTTTTTATACTTTTTTCATTCTGCTTTTTTCTTCTACTTTTTATATACTTTTTTCGTTTTATTTTTTCGCGTTTTCTCTTTTCTCCTTTTTTTTTTCATTCTTCTTTCTCTTTTCTCCTTTTTTTTTCATTCTTCTTTCTATTATTTCTTATTTTTTCTTTCTTCTTTCTATTATTTCTTTCTTTTTTCTATTATTTCTTTCTTCTTTCTATTATTTCTTATTTTTTTTTCTTTCCACTTATTTTTTCTTATAATGTCTCAAGAATCGCGAACACCGCGAATTCATATAAAAAGACGTGTTGAGCTTTCTTCTTTGCAAAATGAACCTTCTTCTGCTCATAATGAGCCCGAATCTTCTGAAACTTCTAAAAAAAGTGTTGATATCTCTTCTTTAAAAGAAAAATACAATATTCGTCTACCACGATCATATAAGGAACAGACTTCTGCTCCTCAAACTGTACACTTTTCGAAAGAACTTGAAAGTACAATTCCAGAGACAGTAGACGAATTAAAAACTGGTAAATACTTGTATATATTCTATTTGCTGTATTGTTTCCAAAATGAGTTCTGTTTCACAAAATATGCTTCCGGATTTTATCTCATTTTCAGAAAATCGAAAATTAAAAGAGGAAATTGCCGAACTTAAAAGGCAAAACTCTCAAATAGAAATTGATTTTGAAGAAAAATTAGAAAAAAGTCAAGAAAATATAAACCAAATGAAGGAAGAAATAGATTTTCTGGCAAATATTAATCAACAATTTGGTACTGAAAATGATCAGCCCATAAAAAATCTTGATCGATATATCGAATTCCGGAATCTATTTCGGTAAGATCCAGTCCAGGTGATTCTGGTACCGAATCTAAAATAATTCCTTCAAAACGTCCAAAAGGACGAAAATTAAAATCAAAAAAAATTGCCAAAACAAATAAAGGAAAAAGAATGTTTGGCAATGATTCGGAAGAAGAAGATACTGAATCAGATGATGAAAAGAATGAAAAAGGCGCCAGGGTTAGTAATTTGGTTAGCATTCAGAATGTGGTTTTAAGTAATTTCTTACTATTTTTTTTTATTTTTTTTATTTTTTACAGAATGAAATGAAAACAATCATAAAAACAATTGATTCCGAATTTAATCTTAACTATGACCAAACATTTATTAGTGCGAATAATTGCGAAATTCATCGTAAATTAATTCTAGAATTACAAAAATCGTTAGCACCGAAATTTAGACCTTCAGTTACGCAGTTAACGAAATGACTCAATAGTATACATAAATCTCGACGAGCCACTGCGCGTATACGTGTTGCCCAAATTCCAAATAATTTGGGATTTGGGACGCCAAAATGCACAAATTATTAGTATTTGGGATTTGGGATTTGAGATTTCGGCAAAAAATACTAATTATAATTTGGGATTTGGGATTTGGGATTTGGGATTTCGGCATTTGGGATTTCGGCATTTGGATTTTGAATTTGGGCGGCAGGTATAACTGCGCGAATGCGTAATTCTGGAAAACTTTTGAAAGATCTTCGTCGTGTACATGCCAACAATCGGCAAAATGATGTATATAATTTATTATTTACAGTTATTACTTTTATTATGTCAATTATATATTAAATTATATGATTATATTCTGAATTTAGAAAAAAATCTGTCGTATTAAAGTGGCAAAAGAATTATTTAGAAAAAATGATCCTAATATTACAGACTATGATAAAGAATCATTATTGCGAATGTTGGCGGATCGCGCCTTTCATTCACCAGAAATGTCCGATACCGACGAAGAAGATCGTTCGAAAACAGTAGTAAATGTTTATGATCTTTCCTGGCGGTCTGCAGAAGTTAGTATTTATTTCTGAAATGTTACTGATTTATTATGCGATTTATTATCGATTTATTAATGATTTTAATTTATTACCGAAATAATACTAATATTTATTTTTTCTCTCTTTTTTTTAATATTATATACAAAAAATTATATCCTTTTATTTATTATCGATTTATTAATAATTTATTATCGATTTATTATCGATTTATTAATGATTTTAATTTATTACCGAAATAATACTAATACTTATTTTTTCTCTTTTTTTTTTTAATATTATATATATCCTTTTATTTATTATCGATTTATTACTGATATTTATTTTTTTTTCTTTCAATTTATTACCGAAATATTACTAATACTTATTTTTTCTTTCTTTTTTTTAATATTATATGCAAAAAATTATATTCTTTTATTTATTATCAATTTATTATCGATTTATTACCGATTTATTAATGATATTTATTTTTTTCTCTTTCAATTTATTACTGAAATATTACTAATACTTATTTTTTTTTCTCTTTTTTTTAATATTATATATATTCTTTTATTTATTACCGATTTATTATCGATTTATTACCGATTTATTATCGATTTATTACTGATTTTATTTTTTTCTCTTTTAATTTATTATCGAAATAATACTAATACTTATTTTTTCTTTCTTTTTTTTTAATATTATATATATCCTT
>PQFF01000454.1:127982-173135 GCA_003547095.1 Diversispora epigaea | reverse complement strand
CAAAAAATATGAATTTAAAACCTGGAGGAAAACAACCAAAGATGAGAGATACAATATTTGACCCTAATAATCAAAGACAAAGTATGGTATTTCCTAATGGTGAGCCAAAAGGAATGAAACAGATACTAATTGAACGTAATTTATGGAAAGATGGCTTACTGGCAGATTGTGAATTATGCAAAAATAAAGTAGAAGATATTACCCGAAATAATTGTTGTGCACGAAGAATTTTATCTCTTCAGCAAGATTTTATTTCACAAAAATCAGCATTAGAAGAAATAATACACGAAGCAGGACATTTGTGCATCTTTTATCCTAAATTTCATTGTGAAATAAATTATATTGAGCGTTATTGGGGTGCTTGTAAACGATATACTCGTGAAAATTGTGATTATTCATGGAAAAATTTACAAAAAGTTGTGCCCGAAGCTTTAGATAAAGTAAATTTAATTACGATACGAAAATATGCAAGAAAAGCTTGGCGTTATATGCATTTATATCAAATGGGTATTAGTGGAAAATTGGCTGAATATGCAACGAAAAAATATAAATCGCATAGGAGAATTCCCGATCATATATTAAATGAAATTAAATAAAAAATTTTATAAAATATTTTTTGTATCGTTTTAAAAATCGGGTTATCGGCGATTTTCATTTATAATCATATGAAAATCACATGAAAATCACATGAAAATCACATGAACTATTAACCAGAAAATTTCGGACTCTTAGGTCTTTAGATGAGTTGCACCATAGTTATATTATTTTATATATCACATTTAAGTTATAGGTTAAGTTTTATAATAATTTAAAATTTATTCATTACAGGATATTTTTATATTTCTATTTTGTTATAAGTTTTTTATTTATTTTTTCTGTATTAATAAAGCTGATCCTGGTAATTCAATTTTATATATATAATCACATTTACTTTTGCATGTATATNCGAAAAAATATAAATCGCATAGGAGAATTCCCGATCATATATTAAATGAAATTAAATAAAAAATTTTATAAAATATTTTTTGTATCGTTTTAAAAATCGGGTTATCGGCGATTTTCATTTATAATCATATGAAAATCACATGAAAATCACATGAAAATCACATGAACTATTAACCAGAAAATTTCGGACTCTTAGGTCTTTAGATGAGTTGCACCATAGTTATATTATTTTATATATCACATTTAAGTTATAGGTTAAGTTTTATAATAATTTAAAATTTATTCATTACAGGATATTTTTATATTTCTATTTTGTTATAAGTTTTTTATTTATTTTTTCTGTATTAATAAAGCTGATCCTGGTAATTCAATTTTATATATATAATCACATTTACTTTTGCATGTATATTTTGAAATTTTAATTTATTTATTAATATTAATATTATATATGATTAAAAAATTTTTTTGATATTGTCATTATGACACTGATTAAATGGAAAAAAATAAGACAGTTTTATTATGAATAAAATTTCAATTAATGACTAAATTTGCTAAGATTTATTAAGTATAAGTAGTTAATTTTTTCTGAAATTTCTAATTTATAAATTTTCACAAATTTTTTTTTTTTGTTCTAATGGAATCATGCAATAGTTAACCTTTATTAATACAAATTTTAAACTTTTACATAATATTAGCAATAAGGCTAGGCTGACTTATTTTGAAAAAATAAATAAAAATTACGTCCACTATTACTACTTAGAAATACAATCAATTAAGAAAGCACCTCACTGATCAGTCCATTATTACCTAGATTGTTATGTTCTTGTAACTGATATTCATGGCTTTATTCGATACTTAAAAATTAAACTAATCAATAAAGTATCAGATAGAACATTGAATCACCCTACAAGAAATTTAACTCAAGAATTATATCCTTATTGTATAATCAAAAAATCATTATTTTTTATAATATGTTTCTTTTATATATATAAAATTTAACAAGCTTCAAATACCTCAATCTTTTTTTTTTTAATATTTTATCTTCAAAAAACTCTCAAAAAACCAATAAAAATAACAAAAAAATAAGAACAAAAATAAAAATAGTATCTAAATATAACTAGTATTCCTATATTAAACTATTCTATTAACTTAATCCCTTTCTAGTGATATCAATACAAAGTAAAAACCATGTAAAAATACTATAAGAAAATAAATTACTTTAACAACCTGATCAATAACTAACCCTTTAACACTTTAACCAATACAAACTCTATAATAACTAACTTTTTCACAAAAATCAATTTGCTTTTCAACTCCTATACCTTGGTTTCTTTCTAATTTTCAACACGTCGAAATTCTGAACCAGAATAAAATTATATCCAACATTCTTCATGACTCAAATTATCTAAACTTGTTAACTAACAAGGTTTTAATCCTGTGATATATACCATAAAAACTAACACAAGATTCAGGTTTTTATATTCATTTATGCATATATATATTTCCAAAATTGATTTTGAATTTTTAAGGTATTTTAACTTTTTGAGATTTATGCAGAATCTATTCTATATTTGAAAATAAAAAAAGTACCTAATTATATATATCTTTAATTAAAGAATTTATCTGAGTGATCAAAAAATTTTGGGTTTTAAATAAAATAATTTCGTCTTTTATAAAAAACCATTTTGACTTTTTTTCTCAAAATTGCAATTTCAGGATCTTAAAATAATTTAGTGTACAAGTTATATTTATCGTCAAAACTAATTTAGCCTTGACTCAACTCTTAAAATTTTAATTTTTAATTGTGTCTGACTCAACTAATTACGTCAATTACTAGTAAAAATTAAAATTTACCTTGACTTAATTTTAATTTTTCTTAATTTTAATTGCGTCTGACTCAATTTAATAGTTTTGATGACATGTATAGTGCAAGTATAATAGTGATATAATAATGAAATCATATTTATATAGATATAATTAATAATAAATAAAATATAAAATAAATATATAATAATATAAGAATAAAGTAAAAAAGGGGGGAATATGAAATGTTATATAATATAAAAGTTGTATTAATTAAGAAAAGAGAATATTGAGAATATACTTGCACGCTAAATTATTTTGGGGTCCCGAAATTGCAATTTTGGGGAAAAAAGTTGAAATAGTTTTTCATAGAAGACAAAATTATTTTACTTAAAACCTGAAATTTTTTGACAACCCAGATAAATTCCTTGATTAAAGATACATATAACTGGATACTTTTTTGATTTTCATATATAGAATAGATTCTGCATAAATCTCAAAAAGACGAAATACCTCAAAAATCCAAAATTAATTTTGGAAACATGTATAATTAAGAACTTTTTTTATAAGAATTCTATCCTAATTTATTAATTTAATATAATTAAAAGGACTTAAGAAGTTTCGTTGAAATCTTGGATGACTTAAAAACATATTAAATAAAGATTTTATAAATAACAATGGTGTTTAACTTTGCCAAAAACCAACATACTTACTTGAAGTTTTTGAAAATTTTTAAAAATTTTTGTTTTAAAATTTTATGAGAATAATAATTTTTAAAAAAGTTCAAAACAAGATCATTTAGTATATATATGTTTTTAAAATTGATTTTAGATTTTTGAGGTATTTCATTTTTTTGAGATTTATATAGAATCTATTTTATATATGGAAGTAAAAAAAATACTTAATTATATATATTTTTAATCAAAGAATTTATTTGGGTAGTTAAAAAATTTCAGATTTTAAGTAAAATAATTTTGTTTTCTATAAAAAACTATTTTGACTTTTTTTTTCAAAATTGTAATTTCAGGATCCCAAAATAATTTAGCTTACAAGTATAATTTAGTATAATTATTTAATAGTAAATAAATAAGATTATTTTGTATTACATAATAAAAAACATTTTTTATTTGACTAAAAATTTTTGCAAATTTTATACAGAAATTTTTGAAAAAATTGTATAAATTTTTATAAATTTTTGTCTTTTAAAATTTTCTGATGTTTACTTTTAAATTTTTGTTAGGTGGTTTTATAAATTTTCCAGATAAGTTTAATTTTATACTTGTGATTATTTTGAGTGAAAAACTAATTTTAGTTTTATTTGTTTATATTTTTTTGTCTTTATCAGTTTCTGTTATGGTATCTAAATGTAAAATGTTAATAATGTTTATAGAAATGAAATGAAAACAGGATAAAATAAATACTAAAACTATAGTTAATACATACTTGTTAAATAGAGTGATCCTTCCATAATATTATATATCTTTCTAAAACCTTGTTCTAATTTAATATTAAGTTTTTCAATTTTTGAAAATATATCAGAAAATTTATTTTGTATTGTTAACAAAAAATTTAATATTATTGGTTAAAAAATAATTATTATAAAAATCAAGCCAAATTGTATTTACTAATTTTATTATAATTCTATGACTTATTAATAGGCTGTTCAATCATAATATAAATAAAATTGTTTACAATATTTTCAGAAAATACATTAATAATCTTTGTATTAGGGTTATACATGTTCCCAAAATTGATTTTGGATTTTTGAGGTATTTCGGTTTTTTGAGATTTATGCAGAATCTATTCTATATATAGAAGTAAAAAAAGTACCCAATTATGTGTATCTTCAATCAAAGAATAAATTTGGGTGATCAAAAAATTTCGGATTTTAAGTAAAATAATTTCGTCTTCTATAAAAAACTATTTCGACTTTTTTCCCCGAAATTGTAATTTCGGGGTCTCAAAATAATTTTGCGTGCAAGTATAATTAGGGTATAATAATTTCTTTTTGTTATTTTTGAAATTAATTTCAACTTCCATGACATTTTCATCGATTGGAATATTTACTTTCTATAGTATAATATCATTGGCATCAACATTAACAAATAGATTAGATTTCTCATTTTTGATTATTTTTTTGAGATTGCTAATATAATCATTTATTCCAGTAATAATTCCAAAAGCTCTTTCTTTAAAGTCACCTTCAACAAAACAAAAAAGTGTTATATTATCAAACATTACTAATTCAAATAGTATAAAAAAAAGATTTTTAAAATTCTCATAAAGAGGTGCATATCATGGGACTTAACATTATTAATATAAATTTTTATTGGCTATCAGATGATACTTTTTTTTAAATAAAATCAGTACAAGTTTGAAATATAATAATTGTTTAAAATATAATATAGAATATTTAATTAATGAATAAGTTGATATTAAAAGAATAAGCAAAATATTAAAAAATATAATTATGTTTGTTTAATTTTTAAATAATAATTACTCGATAACAATTACATGTTACAATATTATTTATTTCAGATTTTTATTTCTTGAAATATTTTTAAACTTATTAATAAAACTATTTAATTTTACCTAATAGAATTGTGTGAATTGGTGCATCAATGATACAACTTGAATAGTAAATTTTTTACTAGGTAAAATTGATAATAATGGTAATTATTAGGTAATATAATTTTACAAAATAATAAGATATAATTAATATTATTTATACCTATGTGTCAAATAAAAATTTATATTCTATACAAGAAATTTTAATAAGTGTAATATTCTATGATTATTATAAAATGTAAAATTTCTATAATTTATATAGAAATTTTCTATAATATTATATATATTTCTGAAAAATTTCAATATATCAAATAGTTAAAAATTAGTTATTTGATTTTAAATTAATTTTTGATAATTTTTGATAATTTTTTAATGTAAATTATCTAAAAATCAGATTTGCTAATTTTTTTTCATAAATTAAATTTATAATTATTAAATTATGTTTTTTTTTAAAGTTTTAGTGAGGTCTCACTTCAAATTTAATAGTTAAAGAACAAAATAGTTTTTTATATAATAAAATACATAATTTATTCTAATATTATTAAAAAAATAAAACTCAGACTAATTTAAAAGACATGTTTGCAATCTACTACCTGAACCAAAAAGGTTTTTCAGTATATAAAAGTCCTATTGAACAATTTATTTATTTTTTTATTTAACAAATTAACAATAATAATATTTTTTATTTTTTTTTTACTATTATAAACCAATAATAATTATAATTTTTCTTCAACAATAGAATGAAAATTCTATTAAATTATCTGATCAACTAATGAATAAAAAAATAAAATTATATAAATCTTCACTGTTATAACTTCATACAATCTAAGTCTCTGTAATATAAATGCCTAAATTTATTTTAAACTTGATTAACTATTATATACAATAATATTGTGTCTATTATGCTCATTTGCAACAATCAATTTGGATTGTTTCAAATCAGATTTATTTACATCTTATATGAATAAGGTGGTCACAAAAACTAATCAAGATTCTAACAAGAATAATGTTTACTTAGTCTATCATTTAATTTCACAGGATGTTCTAGAAGATTTTATGATATTTCTTGACAAAAGATAAAATATTTTATAACAAAATTTTTATATTATCCTTTTTTTCAAAAGTGTAGTTCTCAAGAAGTTCATTTACAAATATTACACATTTTGGACAAGTATAACTTATACACAAAATAGCTTATTATAGTAAGTCAAAATATTTTAAAAAATGAAAGTTAAAATAGTAAGTAAAATTATTTTACTTAAAATTCAAAATTTTTTGATCATCTAGATAAATTCTTTGATTAAAAATATATCTAACTGGATATTTTTTATACTTTTTTACTTTTATATATAAAATAAATTCTCAAAAAAATAAAATATCTCAAATTCAAAATCAATTTTGAGAACATGTATAATTATGGATACTACAGAATTGTCTTTTGTACTGCAGTTTATTATATATAACACTGTTTCAAATAATAAAATTATCTCTTAGAAAATAATTTAATATTATCTATATTTTAGTCTATAATGGGCTCAAAATCATAGTACAAGGTTAATTCATACCTTAAATTATAATAGTTAATATTTTTTTTTTTGATTCATAATATTTATATATTTATTTTTTCAGATTGAATTTGGAAAAAACAACAACTATATAATAGATATTCTGCTTCAGGAATGTGTACTTTGAATATTTTACCATTATGCATTTACAAGGGATGTGTTAATATTCAGTAAGAAATATTTAAAGTTATGTAGGGTTTTTTTTAATTAGTAATAGAATTTTTACAAGAAAATATATAAGATAGTTGGTTATGAATATTTTCTGAAAAATCCTTCATATATTCTTTTGTAGTTATCTACTTCAATGCTTGCTATCTATGATAATTAATTAATAAATTAAGTTAAGACTATTTAAACTATTTAAACTATTAAGTAACCTAACCAACTCTTTTTTTGTAATCTATAGTTTATTACTTTGTTTTTTGTTTTATATTCATTCTGAATAAATATATTTATTGATTTTTAACCAGACTGGTTCGCTCAAACCGATTAGGTAATATATTTCAAAGTAATAAAAGACTTAAAATTGATATTCACAAAAAAAAAAAAAATTTTTTTTTTTTACGAGAGGATTCACCCAACATTATTTGTTTGATTTTATTGTACTACAAAGTCAAGTGCACTAACAATTTTCATATCGTACATCAAAAAAAAAATTTCTTAATTTTATGTGACAAAACCGAATGGAGTCAAATCAGTCTCAGATTGTGGTAAACGACATACCGATAGTAGAGGAGCCTCAACTCACTACTATCGCTGCAAAAGATCAAATCCCTGTTCAAGAACCACAAATCACTATTCAAGAACCACAAATCACTGTTCAGGAATCACAAATCCCTGTTCAAGAACCACAAATCGAAGCTCAAGAACCACAAATCGCTGTTCAGGAATCACAAATCCCTGTACAAGAACCACAAATCCCTGTTCAGGAACCACAGATCCCTGTCCAAGAACCGCAAATCCCTGTTCAGGAACTACAAATCCCCGTTCAAGAACCACAAATTTCAGTTCAAGAATCACAAATTTCAGTTCAGGAACCACAAATCCCTGTACAGGAACCACAAATCCCAGTTCAGGAATTACAAATTACAGTTCAGGAGCCACAAATCCCAGTGCAAGAACCACAAATCCCAGTGCAAGAACCACAAATCCCAGTGCAAGAACCACAAATCCCTGTTCAAGAATCACAAATCCCCATTCAAGAACCACAAATCACTGTTCAGGAATCACAAATCACTGTTCAGGAACCACAAATCCCAATTCAAGATTCACAAATCGCTGTACTGCAACAAATCATTGCTCAAAATAAGTCAATCATTTTAGATAATGAAGTTGAACGAACATCCGAATCTAATGAAATTTTACGACCACAACCACCACCACCATCTAATCTCTCTAATCCCCCTAATCTCTCTAATCCCCCTAATCTCTCTAATCCCCCTAATCTCTCTAATCCTCCTAATCTTTCTAACCCTCCCAATCTCTCTAACCCTCCTAATCTCTCTAACCCTCCTAATCTCTCTAACCCTCCTAATCTAAATGATTATGAAGTTGCACCGGGAATTGTAAAAAACGAAGATAATTTAATGGATACTTCAGCGGACACATCAGTTGAACCTTCAGCGGTGAACTCAGATTATAGTAGTGTTATTCCACCATCATCACTTACACCAAACCCCGGATCTCAGGTAGAATTTAATACGGCAATGGCGAAGGTGAAAGAAATTGCAGCCAAATTAGGAGTCAAACCGACAGTTGATACAACTGTCCCTCAAAATCAAAATCACAATAATAACAATAACAATAATAATAATAACAATAATAATATTAATAATCGTAAGAATTACTTTTCTTCTATGAAATTTATGTTATTTCTTAATATATTGTAAAATTATTATTATTTAATTTTTAATTTTTCTTTCTAGCCACTCAACAAGGTGTCAAACGTTCCCACGATGATAGTTATAGTTCTCATGGTTCCCGAGATAGTCGCGATGATTATCGTGAAGAATATCGAAGAGATTCTTATAATCGACGTGATCGAAATCGTTATGAAGATTATGGGGGGAGAGAATCAAAAAGAGCAGCATACGATGGTTATTATTATCATTATTATTATTATTATTACTATACACATATAATATTTTTATGATAACCTTTTTTTATTATAATATTTGGGACATTTTTTTTCAATAGTTGAAAACGGAAATAGACACCGTTATGGTCTAGGTAGTGAGGAGAGACGATCACACCATGGATCACATTACGGACCCGGTAGTGATTTACCTCGGTCCACCACCCATGAAGAATTTAAAGTTCCCAATGCAGTTGTGGGATTGGTAATTGGTCGTGGGGGTGAAAATTTAAAAAGAATTGAAAAACAAACAGGTGCTAGAATTCAATTTTCGCAAGGTAAAATTAATTTGAAAGTCCACACACTATTAGTGTTCATTGATTATTTTACATACTAATTTATTTATTATTTTTGTTACTTTATCACCTTAAAACTTTACTACTTTTATTAACTTTACAAAGATCAACCTCCAGATGTTGTAGAAAGAAGAGTAACAATTACAGGTACTATGGAAGATGTCAAAAATGCCAGAGGAATGGTTCAACAACTTGTAGAAGATGCTATCAATGGGAATTCCACTAGTCGTCGAGATTCGGGATCTAACCGATCAACTATCACGATTCATATTCCAAGTAGTAAAGTGGGTGTTGTTATTGGACGTGGTGGGGAAACTATTCGAGATTTACAAGATCGTAGTGGAGCTCGCATAAATGTTACCCCCGATAGTGCTGCTAGTCCTCAATCGAATGATCGTCCTGTAACTTTGATTGGAGATGAAGCAGCAGTCCAAAGAGCGAAAGCTTTAATTGATGAAATTGTGAATACGGGTGAATCCATTTCTGACAGAGTATGTATATAAATAAAAATGGGTCATTCAGATAAATTTAATAATATCGCATTAATAACATTAATAACATTAATAACATTAATAATATTAATAATTAATAGGGTCATAAAGAATATCGCTCTAATAGTTATAGCGGTGCAAGTACGTATAGTAATGATAGTCATGGTAGTTATGGTGGAGGAGGAGGTGGTGGTGGCGGAGGTGGTGGTAGTCATTATGGTCCACATTCTGGTGGTCCATATGGAGGACCTTCCGGAGGTAAGTCTAACCAAGATAGTATCACTATTCAAGTACCAAACGATTCTGTTGGATTAATTATAGGAAAAGGTAGGTGTCAATATTATATTATTTATTAGTATTTATTAGTATTTATTATTATTTATTATTATTTATTATTATTTTTTATTATTTTTTATTATTATTATCATCATCATCATTATTTAATAGGTGGAGAAACAGTGAGAGCACTTCAACAACAATCAGGTGCTAAAATACAAATTGAACCTGTACACGGTGCACCACCAGTTGAAAGAAATGTACAGATTATCGGTAAGAATATGAATAAATCATTGCCTACATGCATATGATGACTTTATTGCTTCCAAACGTGAAATTCAATGTTAGTTGTTCGATGCGCTCTACGTTCATGATAATGTCGCTTGTTGTAGGTTCTTCTGAAAATATTGCTATCGCGAAACAATTGATTCTTGAAAAAGCTGCATCTGGAAATGTACTGTCGTTTGTCAATTCGCTTGTTGAGTGTGATTGCTATAATTTTTTTTGGATATTTTTTGCTATTTAAAGACCTAGGGTCGTTATAATGCAAAATTTGTTGATGATAATGCATGTATTTTTTTCTTTTTGTTTTTCTTTTTGGTTTTTTTTTCTATTCAAATATTATTTATACAGCGCGAAAGATCATCACGTCACGGTGATCAAGGAAGAGGGTAAGTATTTTGAATAAATTTAAATGTCATTATTATTTATTTATTTTTTTTTTTATACCAATCATTTTTATGAAATCATTTTTATGAAATCATTTTATGGATTTATCGAAACTTTTAAGTAATCTTTATAAAAATAGGGATTACACTTCAGGTGGATATCAACAAAGTTCCTATCAACATAGTGGAAATTATCAACAAGGAAGTTATCAACAAGGAAATTATCAACAAGGGAATTATCAACAAGGTGGATATCAACAAGGTGGTTATCAACAAGTTAGTGGATATCAACAAAGTGGTCCAATTCCTGTTAATAATACTGGAAATCAAGGATATCAACAAAATAATGGATATCCCACGAATACTTATCCCACATCTCAACAACTTACGTATGGTGGTCAAAATACCAATAACGATTATGGACAAACTACTTCCGTCAGTGGATATCCTTCTTCTGGATCATATGGAACAACCAATCAACAACAACAGCAACAACAACAACCACCTACTAGTTATGGCCAATATGGTCAATATTCTAATCAAACGTCGACCACAGCGTACAGTCAATATCCAACACAGGCACAATACAATACTTATGGTCAACCCACTCAATATAGTCAAATGCCCGCCGGACAATCTGTAGGTCAAACGACTGGACAACCTGTCGTGCAGCAACAAGTGGGACAACCTTCTAATCAACCACAAGGTATTATATTAATTATATCAATTAATTTATAATTAATTTATTATTATTATTAATTAATTTATTATTATTATTATTAATTTATTATTATTATTAATTTATTATTAATTTATTATTATTATTATTAATTTATTATTAATTTATTATTATTATTATTATTATAATCAATTTAGTTGGTTATTATCAAACAACTCCCTCAGCGGTAGATCCAAATAAACTTGGTCAGTCAACTGAAGTCAAATCTGATTCACAACCAGTAGCAGCGGTTCCAAATTATGGTTATCAACAATATGGATATAATAGTTATGGGACCACACCTGTTGCAACTACTCAATTTCCCAACACTGTTGGTGGACAAACTCAAGTAACTTCGGCCACTGTTGCTCAAATTCCTGGAGCATATTCAGCCACTACTTTATATGGTACACCCACTGCAAACACTGCTGTTAATCCACCAACTTCCTCAGCACCTGGAACGGTTGATCAAAATACTAATCAACAACAACAACAACAACAACAATCTTACGCTTATTATGGTCAACAGTACACGACACAAGACCAATATAATCATCAACAGCAACAACAGCAGCAACAGCAGCAGCAACAGCAACAGCAGCAGCAGCAACAACAACAACAATTAAATCAACAACAACAATTAAATCAACAACAACAACAAAATTACTATCAACAATACTATCAACAACAACAACCTCAACGTGACTAAATTTTTTTTAATTTTAAATTTCTATCTTTATTTTATGGATCATGAATTATTATAATTATAATTATTGCATGTTCATATTTTTACATACTTTTTTTTTTAATTATGCTGAGAACAGCAATCTTCACCTTTTACAACACTTTTATTGTAAAAAATAATTAATAAATAAAATAAATAAATAAAATATTTTCAATTTTAATAGTTTTAATAATTTTAATATTTTAATAGTTTTAGAATTATTTATAATTAAAAAATTAAAAAAAAAAAATTAAAAATAATAATAATAATAATAATAATAATAATAATAGTAATAATAATAATAACTACATTAAATATATTATACATTAAATATACTAAATACATACATTAAATTCAATAAAATATATTAAATATATTAAATATATTAAATATTGTTGATAGTATTATTTATTCATACTACCAGCTTCAGGAAAATGAACATCTTTAAAAGTTTCATTACATTTTTTACAAACTGTTTTTTTCTTTGAATAACCAAACAATCTTGGTAAACCTAATATAAAGGCCCAGAATAAAGTACCGTGCGTACTATGATTTGATTTGATTTGATTTTTTTTTTGCATATAAATGAAATTATGATAAAACTGTGAACGATAACAATCAATTATAACTAATGTATTTTTTTTAAACTTACTAGTGAGATCAACTTACTAGTAAGATCTTAGTTCATGTAAACCACCTTTTGGACAGGGTCCAAGATTTTCAGCTATACGTTGCTGTTCAATTATAGCTGGATCTAAAAAAAGAGTTGAATAAGATTTTTTTTCTTATTTGTTTATCTATTTGAAATTTTATTACCTTCAGGAGGATTGCCCTGTGGTTTTCCAGGATAAGAAGACATTTGTGCAACTGTTACGATTGGATTTTTAATTAATGGATTTATAATTGATTTATTATTATCATTATAATGGATTTATTATTAATTAAATCAAGATCAAAAAAAAATTTAAAAATAGTAATGTGTTGTGTAACTTGTTTATTATTCTTTAACCATGTATTCTTATCACTTAAAGTTTGAACTTTACATTCCAGCATCTCCTGATTTTCCTATTGATATAAAAAATAAAAAGAAATCCGTATTTCCTACTGATCCATTTTACATTCCGAAAGATATTTTTGAAACATTACCTATACATCCTCAAGATAAAAGTGTAAATCAACCATTTTTATTATATAGTAATTCCAAAGTAAAAGAACATCATAAAACTAAAGCAAAATCGGTAGATCTATCAAAGAATACCATTAATTTAACTTCGGAAATACCTTCAATTCCTCCAACTCCAGTTTCGAAAGATAATACATCAAATTCACCTTCAAATTCCTTAAATTGGACAACAGTTGGTAGACATAAATCTCTAACAACAACAACAACTTCAAGTGGAAATTTTTCATCAATTGTTCATAATCCTAAGAATCCTAATAATAATTTAAATAAAACACACGATTTTAGATTTGGGAAAATTACAACTGAGTGGTTTGATAATAATTGTGAAGAAGAAAGTGAAATTGAAAGTATGAGTGATAATCAACAAAAACAAAATCTTGGTTCTTATGCTGATGCAGTTAAGGATGTTCAAGATGAAGTTCCAGCCCAATCTTCAAATACATCTTCATTAAATAATCTAACTGCCAGATCTAATAATAATAATGATAATAATAATCAAAAGACAACAAAATCAAGTAGTGATAAATTAATTAATTCACCCACAGGAGAATTTGTTCCAATTAAATCTGGTAAAACCAATCTTAGTTATGGTATTTTACATTTATATCGAGATCCCAAAGAAATTCCTTCACCAAATCAAGAAAATGAATCTACAGTTAAGAGTAAAGAAAAGGATGAAAGTTTGGAGGATGAATTCTTTAATAAAGATAATACCATATTGGCGGTATTGGCTGTACCTTCATATTTAAGTGCATCCGATTTTTTAGGATTTGTCGCTTCAGTTGGACGATTTGTGAGTCATTTTAGATTTATCAGGTTTGATAGAAATTTAAGTTAATAATATTCATTTATTTATTTATTTATTTATTTATTTTTTCGTGAATAATAACATTTAAATAAATATTTAAATATTTATATTTTTTTTGAATTTAAGGGATTCGGCTCCAAATAAGTTCATAGTATTAATGAAGTTTCGTCATGCACGAGCAGCCAATGATTTTTATAAGCAATATAATGGTCGCCCATTTAGTTCTATGGAGGTATGAATTTTTCTTTTTCGATTTTTTTTTTTTTAAATTATTTTTAAAAGTATTTAAAATTAATAAATTTATTAAATTTAGCCCGAGATATGCCATGTCGTTTATATAAAATCCATCGAATTTAAATCTATATCCATTCCACCTTACGCATTTCCTTTTTTACATGACCCTTTCTTACATACTACACAAGATATCTCTCAACAAATAACAACCAATGATCAAATTCAACAATCATCTTATTTATATGAACTACCAACTTGTCCAGTGTGTCTTGAAAGAATGGATGCTTCTGTTACAGGGTTGCTGACAATTTTATGTCAACATACATTTCATTGTAATTGTTTAAGCAAGTGGGGAGATAGTAGTTGTCCGGTGTGTCGTTATAGTCAAAAACGGAATATTCAAGATTCATATTTAGAATCAAGTGAATGTGGTGTATGTGGTGCCACCGAAAATTTATGGATATGTCTTGTGTGTGGAAATATTGGTTGTGGAAGATATCAAGAAGCGCATGCATATTGTCATTACAAAGAAACTTCACATTTATATGCTTTAGAATTGGAGACTCAAAGGGTTTGGGATTATGCAGGTGATGGGTAAGCAAATATGTAAAAAATTATTATTATTGTTCGTTTTATTATTCAATCTTATGAATTAATATATTACATTATTAATACAATATTATTAATTTATCCCAAAAAAAAGTTATGTTCATCGCCTAATACAAAATAAATCGGATGGTAAAATTGTGGAATTACCGAGTCCGGACGTTCCTCCTCAACAACAACAACCACGCACTGACCCAGTCGATCAGGTGAATTATTTCGCGAATGTATTTAATAATGTCTATTAACTTTTAATCCAAATTTTTTTTTTCATTTAAAAAAAAAAATATAATAATAATAATAATTAGGAAAAACTTGACGCAATTGGATTGGAATATAGTTATCTTTTATCAACCCAACTTTCTTCGCAAAGGGTATATTATGAAGAGAAATTAGAATCAATAACACTTAAATTATCAAATTTAACCAAACAATGTCAGAAATTAGCGGATGATGTATCAATATTAAATCAGGATCGAGATAAGTATAAAAGAGAGAATGAATTTCTTGAGAAAGAAAAAATCCCTAATTTATTGAAAGAAAAGAAAACTATTGAGAAGAAAGTAGAAAAGTTCACTGAAAGATCAGAAAAATTAGAGAAAGAATTGAATGAAGAAAAAGAGGTAATTTCACTTCTATTAGAATGTTTAATTAATGTTTAATTAATGTTTAATTCTTAATGTTTTATATTAATATCTAACTTATTATACTGTTTACAATTTATAATTTAGTTAACCAAATCTCTATTATCGAAGCAAAATTATTTAGAAACACAATTGAAAGATAAGGATTCTAAAATAAAAGATTTTGAAGAACAAATACGAGATTTGATGTTTTTCTTTTCCGCACAAGAAAAAATAAAGGAAACCCCCGAGTTATCTGGGGGTAATGTTTTTGTTCCCGAAAATAGTAACACGGGGAGTTTGAAAAAGAAAAAAGGAAAAAAATGATTTTAAAACAAATCTTTATTATTTAATTAATCTTTATTTATGAAATAAAATTGTTTTTTTTTTTTAAAAAAAGAAATAAAATAAAAAAAACATAATTAGAAATGACTATACGTATTTCTCTATAATAAATTAAATTACGATTTAAAGTTTTTTTGTTTGATTTAAATTACATTTTAGAATATAGAAATTTTTTTAATCTTCCTTTTTTTTTCTCCTGTAATTTTTGAAGTTCATGAAACCTTTACTGCTTCTTTTTTTTGACAGTAGCTTTATCTGCTTGAGATGAAGAGTCGGTAAAATCAAAAAGACTGGCAGTTTTAAATGGTCTTTTTACTTCTTTACCAAATAAATGAATTTGAACAATTTGCTGTTGAAAGATATTCTTGATTGGTAAAATCGATTGAGCGATTAAAGGTTGATTCAAACCCCAATAAAAATGTAAGAACACAATAAATGCAAAACTCGTGAAGGTTTGTTTAAGAACTTCCTTATTTTTATCAAGATCGTAATCTCGAATGGTGGTCTCCGTCTTTTTAGAAGGTTCTTTCGGGAATGGGAAGGGTTTTGATTGATCAACGTAACTCAGCTCAGTAATGTCTGTTCAAAAAAAAAAAAATATATATATATATATATATTAGTAAAAATTATTTAATTATTTTTTAATTTATCAAATTTATAAAAATTTATTTTTAATTTCCAACATACCATTTTTTTCCTTTATCTTGGCAGCAATATAGAAACAAAGGAATATTATCAGAGCTTGCACTGATCCATAAGTGATACGAACAAATAAAAGATTCAGCTTTGAATTTTCAAGATCCAATAATTTAGCTAACGGTATGGTTAGTAGAACAAGTATAAGGTTCGAAACCTGAAGAAAAAAAAGAATAAAAATAAGGTTAATATAATTTATTTTGTTTTTCAGCACCGAATAATGGTTAACAAATCAATACCAGATTAAACGCTGTATTCATTTTGGATTATGGTTGTAAATTTTTCGAAAATTTCGAAAATTTAAATATATTCGTTTATGTAGTACAAATACATTTTACAGATTTCTACAGTTTTTTTTTTGATAAACAAGCTGTTACCATAATTGGGGTTTTTTAAAGTTTAAAAATAAAAACGATTATGTAATTTATTTAATAATTGTGAATCACGTTTATTTTTTATCTACTGACATTAAAAGAACCATTTTCGCGAGTAAACAATTTCGTGACATTATTTTTAATAAACATAAATAAAAAATATAATATGTTTCATTCATCAAAGTTTGAATCCACTTATGGGATGATTTTGTTTTCTTACGAGAATAATTGTGATTCTGTGATATCTCAAGGATATACATTACCAATTAAAAAATTTAATTATTACGATATATAAATTAAAAGATTTGATTAATGATTGGTTTTTTATTAATAAAAGAAAAATTAATATTGTTTTATTGAAATAATTGAAAAATATTTTATATCAGCAGCCAAAAAACAAATTACACAAAAATTCTTGATAATCTTTATTTATGAAAAAAATAGCCAATAAGTTTATTTTTTTTAAATAACCAATGCATGGGCGAATATAACTCATGGAAGAAATGTTTAAAAAAGGAACTTGATAAATTTTGCGAACGAATTATTTATTTATAATAATTTAATAAATATTAAATTGGCTACTTTCAAGATTTCACAAATTCTAAAAATTTATTATTTAAGCAAAAAACGCCAAAAATAGTTAGAGAATCTATTTTTTTAACGCTCAATCATTGTGTAATAAAAAATTCTTATCATAAGTTATATCCGTAGTTTTGCCAAGCGTGAATGAAGTGACTGCAGTGGGGTTAGGCCAAGTTTATTGGCGATTATAATTATACTCACAATTCTCTATTATTATTATATTTTTTTTGCTAAGTGGAAGATTATTATACGGATTCAGCGATAAACTCAATAAACTCATGTTGAGAATAATATGTACATTATATTATTTAATCTAAATTTTAATTCCTGGTATATATATTAAAAAATAGACTTTTTATTGCAAATTTTAGTTCGTGACTATTGTATTGTTTGTAAAACTTTATTTTTTACAGTAATAAATACTTTAAAGCTCTGCTCCTAATTGATTTAGTTGTGTACTGAATGATATTGTATTTTGACTACTGATGCACGTCTAGTACATATAACCTTATGTAAGAACTATTAAAAAAAAGGGATCTCAGAACTCTCTAATTCTTAAAAAAGATGAATTGCTGTCGTCAGATTCATCAGTATTACCTCCTTGCCTCATTTATCCGTCTACGCATTTCATTTTTCTCTTGTTCATGCCTCTGCTCTAAAGATTCCATCTCTCTTTTGACTTCCTCAACTTGTTGGGATAATTCCCCAAATTTTTTCTCCCATTCATCCACTTTCTCTTTCATTTCATTCAATTCCCTTTGTAATCTCTCTTTTTCAGTCCTATGATATTCAATCCTCTCGTATAGATTACCAGGGTTCCCTGGTTTAAAATTTTCTCGGCAAGTGTATAGGTGAGTTAATAAAATAGTTCTAGATCTTTCTCTTGTTCTTTTTTTCATCGCCATTTCGTTCTCATCTTCAATATCTATAATGGATGGATTATCGACATGAATAATTTTATTACAAGAAATAATTACTTCTGCCAATTTCGAATTTTCTTTAATCAGCGCTTTCTTATCTTCATTGCACAATTCTGGCTTACGGAAACTAGAGAATCTAGTTCGAACAATCGTTGTATATTTAGAAATATTTTCATCGAAAATAACTGATAATAAATCATAAGCATCTATTTCTTCTTCCGTAAATCTATTGCTGGTCACGAACAATATTTGATTTATATCAATTACCCCATAAACCACATCAACTATTATATCAATAACTTCTTGTTCTGACATACTAGTGTCACAAAGGCCAATAGTATCAATTATTCGATAATTAATTCCACCCACTTCAATTTCCTCGAAGTGAATATGAGTCTCACTAACTCCTAAATCACTTTCCTTAAATTTGTCTATATTTCCTATCACATTAGCCAATGCTGACTTTCCATTTCCGGTTCTTCCTATTAGAATTATATTTCTGATTTCTGACATATTTTTATTAATTTATTGGTCTTTTGTTTACGTTTCTTAATTATATAATACTCTTTCCCGAAAGGAATAGTATAGTATAGGAAAAGTTTGTTTTTTTATTGGTCGAGTATTATTACGGATTCTATAAATTAATTAAAAGCATATAAAGATATGGTTTTATTGAAAGTATACATTATTTTTCATTGATAGTAGTCTCTACTTAACCTATTATTATAGAAAAATACTTTCTATGTAAGCACTTGGAGCATATCTTAAATTCAAACGAAAGAAAACCTCGGATAAATTAAAAGTAAAATAATCACTTCTAAATATGGAATTAATCATATCTAAATGTTGCAATTACTTTCCTTTCTAGGTTACAAAAGAAATGCAAGATAAGTTTAAACAAAATGAATAGGATCATATTTGTACTTTTTTAAAAATATCCTGTTTTGCAGCCTAATGGCGCGTCACACGCACTTTGTCTAAACAAAAAAAAAAAGAAATCTTCTGCAAGAGCATGTTATGATTGTATGATCGTTAACCAATTTGGAGACAACAACATTCGTTTAAATAATATCTAAAAATGCAATTATTTTCGTTAATGATTTATTCCACATTTGATTCACATTTGAGGTATTCCTTTCGTTTGAATATAAAAGACCTCATATCTCACTTTGACGTGGAAATTATTTTTTTTATTATTATTAAATTTATTGAATCCATAGAAAAACACATTTTATCTTTTAACTCGAATGATCACAGACCTCATATCTCACTTTGACGTGGAAATTATTCTTTTTTATTATTATTAAATTTATTGAATCCATAGAAAAACACATTTTATCTTTTAACTCGAATGATCACTAACCAATAAAAAAACAAACCTTCCTTATACTATACTATTCCTTTCAAGAAAGAGTTCTATATAATAAAGAAACACAAACAAAAGATCAATAAATATGTCAGAAATCAGGAATATCGTCCTAATAGGACGAACCGGAAACGGAAAGTCAACATTGGCCAATGTGATAGGAAATATGAACAGATTTAAGGAAAGTGATTTAGGAGTTAGTGAGACTAAAAATATTCAAATCGAGAAAGTTGAAGTGGAAGGAATTACTTATCGACTAATTGATACTATTGGTATTGGTGATACACGTTTGTCAAATCAAGAAGTTTTGAATAAAATAGCTGACGCAGCTTATGAAGTGAAGGATGGTTTAAGTCAATTATTGTTCGTGACTAGCGGTAGATTTACGGAAGAAGAAATAGATGCTTATGATTTATTGAGAACAGTTATTTTTGATCAAAATATTGCCAAATGTACAACGATTGTTCGAACTAAATTCTCTCGTTTCCGCAAGCCAGAAAAGTGTAAAGAAGATACGGATGCGATGATTAAAGAAAATTCGAAATTGGCAGAAGTAATTGGTTCTTGTAATAAAGTTATTCATGTCGATAATCCATCTATTGTAGATCTTGAAGATGAGGACGAAATAAATGTCAACGAAAACATAAGAGAAAAGTCTAGAATTATTTTATTAACTCACCTATACGCTTGCCGAGATAATTACAAGCCAGAGAACCTTGATCAACTAAATGATAGGATTAAAAATCATATGACTGTAAAAGAGCAATTACAAGTGCAAATAGAAGAAATGAATGCGAAAGAAGAAGAATATAAGAGAAGATTTGGGGAAGCATCCAAACAAGTTGAGGAAGTCAAAACAATTATGAAATCTTTAGTGCAGAAGCATGAAAAAGAGAAAAAGGAATTAGCAGAAACAATGGAAAGACAGATAAGAGAGGCAAGAAATGCAACACCTCAAATTGTAGAAAGGCATCATTATCATTATCGTGAAAGTGAAAGGAGAGGTATTTGTAGTATTCAGTAATTCTAAATTCATCTTTTTTTTGAGTTTCGAGCTCCCTTTTTTATAATAGTTCTTTCGTAGCGTAGTTATAAGGTTCTACGTGTTGTGCAGTACCCAACTAAATAAATTAGAAGTAGTATTAAAACAAGTTTTAAGTTAGTAAACCAGAAGGATTTATTTGCAAAAAAATAAAGTTATACATCAATACAATAGTTACGAACTAAAATTATATCAAATGTAAAAATCAATTAACTATTATGTAGTTTTTTTTTTTCAATAAGATAATAAAAATCTATTTTTTAATATATTCATATTTATATACCGGTAATAATATTTATAATGTACATATAATTCTCGGACTGAGTATACATTCCCAATGTCGCTTGGCCAAAAAAAAATAAAATAATAATGAGAGAATTGTGAGTATAATTATAATTATGTCCTGTCGCTACGAAATTCGTTACACTTTTTTTGTGAGTTGATTAAGCGTAAAAAGAACGTTGAACTTATGTACGCGATCTGTGAAGATAGATCCCTACACAGGCGATCACATCGAATTGCAAAACTTCGGAATCAAAATTATTATTAAAGAAACATTGATAACATTGATTCATTATTTTATCAAGCAAAAAAAAATCAGAGCACACATTAGATGTTTACATATGTTAATTGTAGATCAGTGATCTCTTTCATTTTTTTTAAAAAATAAATTCGCTAGTATTCAATAGGATTCTACTTTATAATTAATTATTTGCTAGATATTCAAAGAATAAACCATTACAAAGTCTTTATTTGTGATAAAGAGCTAATATAATCAAACTTATATAATTATCCAAAAATAGTTAATTATAAGGATTTGGAATTAAATAGAAATTTTTTATATAGTATTACTAAGCATCAGTTTGAAAACTTCATGTGTTTTTTTTTTTACATTTTTTTTGACTTCGCTCGCGATATTCTACTAAAATGTTTCTATGATAGATAGAACGGACTTATTCTTGGCTGCAAAATAGTATGTGTTTCATCTCTGTAGCATTGATATTCGTAGAGTTATTTCAGTTTAAAGCAAACCATCTGTGAAAAAGGGATTTTCGCAGACATTTTTCTTTAACTGGAACCAATTCAAAAAATGATTTACATTTGATTATGTCATCATTGAATGCTACATGTGATATAAAAAAAAGTGATGGGCAATTTATCTTCGATAATTAATTAATAATTCAGCAAGACTTTGTTTCAATAGATCTTTTAACAAAATGCCAAAACATGAATTTTTAACCCCGAAGGCAATTGCCAACCGGATAAAAGTATGAAAAATTCTTTTTAAATCGTCTATTATTTTATTTTTATTTTTTTTTTAAAAAAAAGATTTAGATCATAAATTTTTCATCTTTTAAATTAGTCAAAAGGACTCCAAAAGTTGAAATGGTATTGTCAAATGTGCCAAAAACAATGTAGAGATGAAAATGGATATCAGGTAGATTTAATTTTCAATTAAATAAAATTTAAACGATATATATGCTTACAATTTATATGTTGTTTTCAGTGTCACATTCGTTCCGAATCACATCTTCGTCAAATGGATCTTCTAAAAGAGAATCCTTCAATGTATATGCAAGGATATTCGAAGCAATTTCATGAAGATTTTGTCAAATTGCTTTCTCGAAGGTAATTTTTATTTCACATTAAACAATTTTTTAAACTAGATTTAATATTACCATGGGGAATTTTTTTTTTTAACCATTCAATATCTTATATTTATATTAGATGGGGTACCAAAAGAGTTCATGCAAATCTTGTCTATCAAGAATATATTTCTGATAGGAATCATACACATATGAATGGTACAATATGGGAAACATTGACTGATTACGTAAAATATCTTGGAAAAGAAGGCATTTGTCATGCTGATGAAACACCCAAAGGGTGGTTTGTCAGTTGGATTGATAATAGCCCAAAAGCATTGGCCAGACAGGTAATTCTTTTTTTGGAATTAAATTTATTTATTTAATAATTTAATATATTATTTAATATTATATTATTTCAAATTAAGGAAGCTATTTTGAAAAAGGAACGAGCGGAAAGGGATGAACAAGAAAGAACTAGAAAGTTAATAGAAGAACAAATCGAAAGAGCTAAAAAGGAAGCCGAGGATTTGGGTTTAGAAGAGACGGTATTACATCAACGATATGATCCAATTTTGTTTTGTATTTTGTGTTTAGTTTAGTTGAAGTAATTTGAATTTGATTTTTATTATTATTATTTCTTTTTTTTTTTTTAAGAAATTCACTGAACTCAAAAGAGATAATGAAGATGATAAGATAAAACTTAATATATCTTCTACTACGTCTACTTCAACTTCTACAAATAAAACCGATGTTTCTGTGACTCCCCCTTCTACTACAATATCCAATACTAATACCAATGGATCTACTACAACGCATACTAGCATATCTTTCAATAAACCTACTTCACAAAAAATATCTCTTAGTGCCTTAGTGAAAAAATCCAATTCGCTATCAGCACAAAAAAAAGATAAAGAAAAGGAAAAAGTAAAGGAACAACCAAAGAAAGTAAGTGCGATGGAACAAATTATATTGGATGAAATGGAAAAAAAGAAAAGATTAGAAAATCTGAACGGAAATAAGACAGAATTTAAAAGAAAAGAAGAACAAAGGAATAGAGAACGGGATTATAAAAACCGAGATGATAAAAATCGAGATGATAAAAATCGAGATGATAAAAGTCGAGATGATAAAAATCGAGATGATAAGGATAATAATCGAAGAGATTATAGGGAAAGAGATAGAAATGATAGGGAAAGAGGAGAAAGAGATAGAAATGATAGAGAAAAGGAAAGGAATTATCGAGAAAAAGATAGGGAAAAGGATAGGGAATACAGGGAAAGAAATAGAGATAGAATATATGAACGTGAATCAAAAAGATTGCGTAGAGATTAATGAATAAAATACTTTCTCTGACATTTTACCTATTGGGAACAATATCGTTATCATTATAAATCTTTAATACAAGATTATTGGTTTGTATTAATTTTTTTTTTTGTTTTCTTCTTATTTTTTTTTAAAGATATAATAAATAAACTTCCAGTAAATATAGGTTTAATTCAACGATTGGCCACGCACAATAGAGGGTTCAAATATTCTTGTTACAGTTAATTATTCTTTTAATTGTCCTTTTAATTGTCATCATTTTAAATGATTCAAATAAATAATATATTTGCTTATACTACTTGCTCATTACTTCGTTATAATAAATTTCATATAAAAATAATTTTTGATTAAACAATGAAGGCAAAACTCTTTAGAAGACCAACATTCGTGACGTTGTTTTAAAGAATACAATTTCTACTTCTAGAATAACTCCACTTCTAGTAATAATTTTTAAGGTCTTGCATATTTTATGGATTATGGATTAGTTATAGTAGTTATAGAGGTGCAAGATCAACAGATTTCTTTCATAGAGGTGATCCCAATAATTTCATCAAACAATAAGCGCAGGATCAACTCAAAATAGAATTATGCGATTGTCCTTAAATATTTTTGGTATTATGAAGACCCAAATATAGTTATTCCGGAGCATCTTCACAAGAATTGAATAAAATTATATCTTATTGAGAAACTGACGTTCTTATTTCGATTTAAAACTGCTTAAAATGAATTTTAATTTTGCAATGGGAAATTACAATTGTTTTTATAAATAATTACGTATTTCCATTCAATTTAAATATAAAAATTGCTTGATTTATTATTTATAATGAGTTTATTTATGCCTAAATAATTTATGGCCCTCTATAATATTCCATGATATAGATTAGCCTTCACAGTGATGGCTTTGCTTCATCAAATTTCTTTTCTCTATACAATTCTGTTTTCACATCATTTTTCATTTCGGTTTTAATGATCATCTAATACAAGTTATCGTTCTGAAAAGAATTTATTAAATTTGATTTTTGTATTATAATATATAGAGTACAGGTTATTTTGTTTCTCACATTACGAAGACATTAAACCCTCCAAATTGTACTGAAGTTCCAAATAAATCTCAGAATCTTATCACGTTACTTGTTTATTTTCTGTAAAGGAGAAATTTGAATTTGTGAGATATTGTTTATAAAACTTATCTATTTTTAATTTTACAAAATCAGACATGTTAATTTTTGCCACTAGTATCAATAGGTTCATCATATATGCATTAATATTGTTGGACGGTTGCACCCCACCAATGTAATTAATAACTATACGAAAATTCAAGGAATCAGTTGTGTCAGAATTTTGATTCTTGGTATCATTATTGGACGGTTGCACCCCATCAATAAATTAAAATATCCAAAATTCAAAATTCATAAACTTATCATATTTATTAGACGGTTGTACCCACTAATAATCAAAGAATAATTACACAATGATCCAAGAAGATACAGTTCTTGTAATCACATTCCAACCAATTGTCATTTTGTCAATAAAAAAAATATACTTGCCTCTATAACGGAATTAATTTTAGAATAGATCATTAAAAAGCGAAGATATGGTTGACAAACTCAAAAAGACCACCAATGTATTACAGCAATGAATCAAAAGATCTACCAAAAGCCAACTGACGCAAAAAGACAAATTGTGCGCAATACTAGGGCACGCTTTTGACGCGTCAACTAGCTCTGTGTACGAAAGCTATCTTCGTTGTTATTGAGTAAAGACTTGAACGCACCGTGTTCTCGACCGTAATCTTTTAAAAAAAACCATTTAGAAAGGATTTTATAAGTGTTTTTTAAAAATCATATTATGAAGTTATTTTTATTTGCATCTGAGGATTGACTGATGTTACAATTACCAAAAAGTTGGTTTCACAAATAAACAAATAACGCGACGTTAAATATTTTAACAAAAATGACGCGTTATTTTGGAAGGCTTTCATCATGAAAATTACACACTCGAATGTATTTATTCAGAAAGTGATATTAATCCCTCTATTGACTTTGTACAGAAGTCATTAAAACCCCCTAAAATGAATTGGTCTTACAGAATCCCCGATAGTTAAAAATCTCAACTAAACATTTTCATCTTCCAATGGAACATTTTACACCTTCGTTTGCGCAACAGTTGTATTAACAAATCGGTAACGGGGTTGATTGACAATGCAGGTCAATATAGAACGCGATTTGTCATGGCAGCACAATAAAACCTTGTGTATATTTAATAGAGAACAGAATGAATTAACTATTCTAGAGAGAAATTTGAAAAGGACAGCTATTAAATTTGAGGCATGTTTCTTCTTGCTAATTCATCCTTTTATAAATGGAAACGGAAGAGTGGCAAGATTTTTTGATCAAGATTCACTGTGGTTCCTAATAATAAAACTCGACGGAAGAAAGTAGTAAAAATTGTAATCATGTGATCGAATTTGATTGGTAAATTCGATAAATAAACTGGATTTATACAACACTGCCAATTACGGTATCGTGATTTAGCGCAAAATGATATAAATATTCGAATTTTTTTTGGTTTAAAAATGTACTTTGTGTTTGAGATGTCTTATACCCGAGGTTCAGCAAATAAAATTTATGAAAAAATTCGACAACTTTTTACAGTCGTAAGTAGATTAATTGTTATTTCCTTTTTAGATATTTGTAACTCTGATAAAGTGAAGTTAAATGTGTAAATAAAATTTCTAATTCTAGAACCCAGCAACAAATACAGGTATCCCTCTTACAGGTATATACCGTACTCCATCTCCAGGGTAAATATAAATATATATATATTGATAATAAAAAGTCTCACTTTTTTAACATTTTAATTAATGTTATTGTTTTTTGCTTTTATATTGATATAGATCACAACCAAAAATATATAAGAAACCAATAACCAAACATTCCGACTTGGCGGATAATTATTATTTTACTCGAGACAATCGACGTAATTATCCACGTTTAGCTGTATATACTCAAAACGATGTTGCTGGATTGATTGCTGCCTCAAACTTGAAAAGGTGAATAATTAATATAATAAAATTATTTGTATAAAAATCATTAATTAATTAATTAATTATTTATTTATTTCAGTATAACAACAGATGAAACAAGTGAAGAGGGAGAGAAAGAATCTAATGAATCAACTACAACTAAAGTAACTATTCCAGAAAATATGACAATAACCGAAGCGATTGCATCTGCACAAATATTATTTGATGCCGACAAATTACCTCCAGTTCCTACCAGTCATCATATTTATAATTGGAAAAAATCAACTGATGCAAAGGAACCTGATCCAGGTTAATAATTTTAAAGTTATTTTTTAAATTTGTCTTTTGATCTTCTTTTGAACAATTATTAATCTTTTGATTTTTAATCGGTTTTGTAGATGCTTATTGGCCTATTAGAATGGTATCTTGATAAAAAATAAATAAATTAGAATTCCTTGATTTCTTTTTTTTGATCAAGGATGATAATGTTAGATTTTATTATATTAGATGATGTATTATACATGTGAATCTTTAATTACTATTTATAATATTGCCATAATTGTGTTAATAAAACTCAAGTTAATAAAAGTTAATATATATATATATATATTTTTTACGCTTTATCTTTCTGTTGTAAATTAGTCCATTGCGAAGGTGTGTAATTTTTCTATAATAAATTACATAAAAAATTATTATAACAGTAATGGAAGAGAATTTTTGAAATACAAAAAAAGAAATGTATCACAACCTGGGAGAACGCATGAAGCTGTGCAATTTCTAACTTGCAAGCTTCGTTTACCAAACGATGCCTTTGTAAAATACTTTTACCTTCAAACATTGAAGAAACAATCACAACTTCGAAACTATTTCCACAGCCACCTTTTTGAAAAAAAAAAGGTCATTATTATTATTAATTTTTTTTTTTTAAAAAAAAAAAAAAACATATTGCATTTTATTTAAAAATATCGTCAAAGATATTGGTCAGAAATTACCAGAAGTATCAACAACTTCTACATGTTTTGCTTCAAATTTTTCTTGTAAAGTTCTTTCTAAAGATTCTTTTGTGACTGTTGCCATTTCTGGTTCTACTTTTGCTCCAAAGTCAAGTTATTCAATGTTCGATAAGATCAGCTTGTCAAATATGTGAAGTTTCACGAGATAACGAGATATGGAATATCTACAGGTAATTAGATCAGATCTTATATCCCAACGCGTAAACCGACATGTCTGATACTTGATATAAAGTTTCAAAATCGCAAAATCAATAAACTCAACGTAACTCAACGTAAAGTTTTCAAAATCATAAAATCATAAAAAAAACTCTTGAAAAATGTTTGTCATTAAAAGAGGTATGTAAATAAAAAAAACCAACTTTCAAATTTATCGTGATGTATAATAACAACTTTATGTACAATTTATTTCTATAAAGATGGAAGAAGAGAAAGCGTCGCTTTTGATAAGGTTTATATTTGCTTTAATAATAAAAATATTTTAAATATTTTGAAACCCAAAAAAAATATTTATTATAATTTTATATACTTAATTAGATTACAGCACGTATTAATAAATTATGTTACAGTCTTAACTTAAACTTTATTGATCCCGTTGCCGTAGCTCAAAAAGTTAGTAAAGAAATCAATTTTTGGTTTTTTTTTTGTTGACAGAAAGTCATATATTCATTATTACTCTTTAATATTTTTATTATTCAAGGTTATTTCTGGGGTTTATCATGGGGTTAATACTGTCGAACTGGATAACTTGGCTGCTGAAACTGCAGCGTACATGACTACCAAACACCCCGATTATGCTATACTGGCCGCTCGTATTGCCGTTTCTAATCTTCACAAGGAAACCAAAAAGGTTTTCTCTTTGGTTATAGAAGACCTATATAAATATGTAAATCCGAAAACGGGAAAACATGCGCCAATGATTTCTGAAGCAACTTACAATATTGTCATGAAAAATTCGGGAAAACTTAATTCTGCTATAATTTATGACAGAGATTATAAGTATAATTTTTTTGGCTTCAAAACTCTTGAAAGATCTTACCTTCTACGAATAAACGGTAAAGCTGCCGAACGTCCACAACACATGTTAATGCGTGTGGCCGTTGGTATTCACGGTGAAGATATTGATGCGGCTATCGAAACCTATAACTTTATGTCCGAAAAATATTTCACTCACGCTTCTCCAACTCTCTTTAATGCCGGAACCCCGCGACCTCAACTTTCGAGCTGTTTTCTTTTAACAATGAAAGATGATTCCATAGAAGGGATTTACGACACATTAAAAACTTGTGCCGTTATCTCAAAATCTGCTGGTGGAATTGGTTTGAATATTCATAATATTCGAGCTTCTGGTTCCTACATAGCGGGAACGAACGGTTATTCCAATGGAATTATTCCAATGCTTCGCGTATATAATAATACCGCAAGATATGTTGATCAAGGTGGTAATAAACGTCCTGGCGCTTTTGCTATTTATTTGGAAACTTGGCATCCCGATATTTTTGAATTCTTGGAATTAAAGAAAAATACTGGTAAAGAAGAAATTCGCGCTCGAGATTTATTCTATGCGCTTTGGGTATCTGATCTTTTTATGGAAAGAGTCGAAGCCGATCAAGATTGGAGTTTTTTTGATCCGGCTGAGGCGCCCGGGCTTTTGGACGTTTGGGGGGAAAAGTTTGAAGTAAGAATTTTATTATAATAATAATAGGAAATTAATAATCAAAAATTCTTTCTCAAAGCTAACCATCACTCACTTTCCTCTTTTATAGAAATTATACGAGTCATATGAACAAAAAGGACTTGCTCGTCGAACTGTCAAAGCCCAAAAGTTATGGGCCGCGATATTAGAATCTCAGATAGAGACAGGAACGCCTTACATGCTTTATAAGGATGCTTGTAACCGCAAATCTAACCAGCAAAACCTAGGAACCATTAAGTGCAGTAATTTATGTACTGAAATTATAGAATACTCTAGTCCTGATGAAGTTGCCGTCTGTACCTTGGCCAGCATCGCTTTACCTATGTTTGTAGAGAACAAAGATGTTTTTGATTTTAATCGTTTACATAAGGTAATCTATTATTATAGTTTGATTCTTTTAGGGCAATTTTGCAATTTTATAATGTTTGTAATATTGACTTATTTTGTACAGGTTACGAAAGTAATAACTCGAAATCTCAATAAAATCATTGATGTTAATTATTATTCTGTCGAAGAGGCGCGAAGATCTAACTTTCGCCATCGTCCAATTGGTATCGGCGTGCAGGGTATTTTCTCTCTACCAATAATTCGTCACCTTCATTATTATACTTTGTCATAAAGTGTAATCGTTAAATTTTTTTTTATTGATAAACAAATAGGTCTGGCGGATTGTTTTCTGGCTATGCGACTTCCCTTTGATTCTCCTCAGGCCAAAGAATTAAATATAAAAATATTTGAAACAATATATCATGGAGCTTTAGAAACTTCGTGGGAACTTGCAAAGGAACATGGTCCATATGAAACATATGGGGGTTCACCTGTATCGAAAGGAATTTTACAATACGATATGTGGAGCGTTAAACCGACGGATTTATGGGATTGGAATTCATTGAAACAAAAAATTAAAGAACACGGTGTACGAAATTCTTTACTTGTAGCACCAATGCCCACCGCTTCAACTTCCCAAATTTTAGGATTTAATGAATGTTTTGAACCTTATACGAGTAATATTTACACACGACGTGTTTTAGCTGGCGAATTTCAAATTGTAAATCCATGGTTATTAAAAGATTTGGTGGATTTAGGATTATGGAGTGATCAAATGAAAAACAGAATAATTGCCGACAATGGGAGTATTCAAAATGGTAAAGTATATGAAAGTGAAAGAATGACAAGTTTATTATGGTGAAGAATTTTTAATTTATTAATTTTTAATTTTTTTATTTTAAAAGTTTCTGGTATTCCGGATGAAATCAAAGAACTGTACAAAACAACTTGGGAACTATCACAGAAAGTGATAATTGATATGGCAGCGGATCGAGGAGCTTTCATTGATCAATCTCAAAGTCTCAATATACATATAGCAGAACCAACCTTTGCTAAATTGACCAGTATGCATTTGTGAGTACAAATTTAATTTAAATAGAAATTTTGAGATTATTAAGAATCCATATATATTTATATGTATCAACATTTTATATACGTTCATAGTTACGGATGGAAAAAAGGTCTGAAAACCGGAATGTATTACCTTCGAACAAAACCAGCGGCGAACGCTATCAAAGTTAGTAATGTTTTATCTTTGTTCAATCATTTTTATGACTTATATCACGTAATTTTTTTTTCTCATTTTCCTCATTTATTCTTCAATTTAAAGTTTACGGTTGATCAACTTTCTCTTAAGTTGGGAGAAGCTGCCGAAAATCCAGAAATTCTTAAAGCCATTACATGTTCAATTGATAATAAGGAAGACTGTTTAATGTGTGGTAGCTAAATATTAACATAAACCAATACATACATACAAACGTTTTAGATTTTATTAATTAAGTGCATATTAATATATTAAAAAAGGACTTGTAAAAGAGAATCATTAAAAATTTTTGTATTATTTTTTTTTTTAGATTTAATGTATATTCATATTTTCCTTTTTTTTTCCCTTTCTTATGTCATCAACCAAAGGAATGTTTTAACTCCGTGGTGAATATAAAGTTCATAATAATAATAAATATAAAGTTCATAATAATAATTAATGGAATGAATAGAAGAAAAAAAAATGCTCTCGTATATATATCACTGATATATGTATATATATATATGTATATATGTATATATATATTTTTTGATTAGATACCTTTATTTGTAGCTTTATTTGTAGCTTTGTTTATATAATATTTGTGTCATTATTTATATCTTTATTTGGTATCTTTGGATCAAGACATTTGGAAATACTGGACATGAACAAAAATACACTATAAATAATCTTTTTTAACAAAAGCATTTGAGGAAATTTTATCTTACAAATGACATAATGACCGAAATTTCTAATTGTTCTTGATACTCGAATCCAGATTTATGTAACACCTTTGTGAAAAACCACGCGAAAATTTACTTTATTTTGAATGAGTCTCAAAAACGCTAACCAAGTGTAACAAAATTGCATAAATTTCATTACCTTGTACATTAGTGTATTTGACACATATGTACATTTAAATAAAATCACCTATAAAAATGGTAGTATTTCAAATAAATTTTCACTCTTCTCTTATAAATTTTATTGAAAAATGGAAACATCAACCAATAACCTTAGTAACTCCGTGTCAATTAGCGAAAAGACAATGGAAGCACAAGGACAAAATGAACAAAATGAACAAAATAAACAAAATGAACAAAATGAACAAAATGAACAAAATGAACAAAATGAAGAATTAATACAAGGAATCCCATATGAACAACCGCAAGTTCAGGAAGCTTCTCCTTTCGATTTTCAGCGAGTCGCTGAATTTGATCCAATTTCGAATTCCGAAAAACGTATGACTGAATTTTGTTTTTTTTTTTATTAATAATTTTGTGCCAAGTACCTAAGATATTAGAAAATTCTACCTTTGCAGCTGATGAGTCTTCAAATGATATTCAAAAAAATGGGTCTAAAGAAGTAAAGAATGGAATTACAGAAAATATAGAAACTATAGAAACCGCAAAAACTATAGAAACCACAGAAACCAAAGAAATTAAAGAAATTACAAAAACCAAAAATGAAACTACCGAAAATACAGAAAATACAGAAACCACAGAAACTAGAGGAATTAAAGAAACCTTAGTGGCTTTATATTCAAAAATTGATAATTCTCAAGAAGAGGAAACATCTAACTTTTCAAATCCACAAAAATTAGATCCGTTGCCTGATATAACAAACCAAACTGGTAATTATAATATTATATGTTTTGAATTTTCTTGAATTTATTAAAGATGATCTCTAGAAAAAAAATATTTTTTTGATTAAAGAACTTTCAGAATTATCTAAAGAGAAAAATGAAGAAGAATCAAATTCTCGAAGCGTCATCACAGGTGACAATATCGAAAATCTAGTAAAACGACAGAGTTCATCAGAAAAAGCCACACAAGAAGTTCCACAATTTGATTTTGGGAAATTTCTTCAACAAATGTCTCATCCAAGTTCACAACATATTGCACAAAGTGTTAAAACGTAAGTCATTTTTATTAAAAAATGATTTACCTTTTACTTTCACTTTTACTTTTTTTTATTTTATTTTTAATTTCAGTATATTAAAATTAATAAATTTTTTTTTAGTCTTGAAAAAACATTTGAATTAAAACCCTGGACAGTAAATGAACAAATAAAAATCATACATAGTTTTATAGATGTATGTTTTTTTTTTAATTTATTATTTATTTTATTTATTTGAACTCGTTCATGAATAAAGAATAACATTTATTCTTTATTTTCTAGTCAATTACGATAAAAATGCGCGAATGTGAATTATGGCAGGATGCATCTGAGATAGAATTTGAAAATGCGAAAGAAGGCATGGAAAAGTTGGTGATGAATCGGTTATATAAGTTGTATGTATTATAAAATTATAATAATAATAATAATAATAATAATAATAATATTATTATTATTATTATTATTTATTATTATTATTATTATTATTATTATTATTATTTATTATTATTATCAAATTTTCCAATTATTTTATTTTTTTTATTCTTTTTTTTTCCTAGAACCTTTACACCTGCCATAAGAGGACCTGTTACAACTGATGATAGGGAAAGAGATGAGATTTTACATCAAAAATTTCAAATATTCAGATGGATAAAGGAAGTTCATCTGGATATACCTAGTGGTCATCATCATAAAGAACAAGAAAAATTTCTTGAATTCGCAAAAAAAGGTAAGGTTATTTAATAAGAGAAATTAATTAAAAATTATATACAATTGAATTTGAATTATTCTTACATAAAATATTTTATTATTATTATTATTATTTCTTAGAATTATTGAAAATCAATAAATACTATTCTCCCCGAGATAAACTTATTTGCATTCTTAATTGTTGTAAAGTTATTTTTGGTGAGTATTTATTATTATAATAACAAATCATCTTTTAATTTAAAAGAATAGATTTTTATTAATCTAAATTACTTTTAGGTCTCATAAAACTTATAGATGGTGAACAAGGCGCCGATAAATTTTTACCCATTCTTATTTATGTTGTTTTGAAGGCCAATCCAGAACATTTGGTTTCAAATGTCCAGTAAGTATTATTTTCATAATTTAGTTTCAAACTTGGTGGATTTGGACTCTCTTAACATTCACTCCTTATTTATTTAATTTTTTAGGTACATTTCTCGATTCAGAAATCCTGATAAATTACAGTCTGAAGCATATTATTACCTTTCAAGTTTGGTATGTTCCTAAAATTTTTTAATTATTATTATTATAATATATTATTCTCATTTTCTAATTATTTTTCATTATAATATATTATTCTCATTTTTTAATTATTTTTCATTATTTTTAATTATTATTATTATTATTATTATTATTATTATTATTATTATTATTATTATTATTATTTAGATGGGGGCAATTTTTTTTATTGAAAATTTGGATGCATCATCGCTTACTATAACACGAGAAGAATTTGATAAGTATGTTTTAATAACACAAATTAATTAATTCTCACTTGTATCTGCTATATTTACGAGGATCTTGTAATTTTTTTTTGTAGATGCATTGAGAATACCATGAAGGAATTAGAACGTGAGCGACCGAAATTACAAGAAAATAATAGAGAAGTGGTTAATTATGACAATGCTATTCATCCCTCCAGGCATCCATTAAATGTAAAAACTCCGCTATTGAATACAGCACAAGCTAAAATTTTATTAGAAAAAGGAAGCTCGTTTGCTCAATGGACATTTCATAAACCATTATCAGTTGTTGGAAAAATATTCGCCGAGATCAGTAATGAATTGAATGAACCTATTATATCTCGTCCAATTAATTCATCATTAGAAGCAAGTTCAGATTCTTCACGAAGTTCATCACCTAATCGTCAGCAAATAAATGGTTCTCGGCGATTATCAAACAATGAAGAAGAAATTCGGCGTTCTTTGTCAGTTTCTTCTCATTATTCAAATTCAACAAATGAATTTTCTGACATACAGGCAGAAGTTCAACGTGTATCTGAAGAAGAATTTCAAGCATCCTTGAGTAATCTTAAATCAATGTTCCCTAATATAGATCCTGATATTTGTGAAGATGTATTACGAAATAACGAATGGAATATGCAAAATGCTATAGATCAATTGCTTGAAATATCTGGTCCCCTAATTGACGCATTCTACGAAGAGAGAAAAACAACAAATGATAACATTCATGATAACATTCATGATAACATTCATGATAACATTCATGATAACATTCATGATAACATTCATGATAACATTCACGATAACATTCATGATAACATCAATGATAATGAAATATGTGTACCACCGTATACTTTATAATTTTCATAGACACATCATTATTATTATTATTATTATTATTATTATTTATAGAACTTTTCCTGCATCATCTACATAAAGTTTTCTTTACGTAAAATAAGATTTGATTTTTGTTATACAGTTTATTACAAAAATGAATTAAAAATAAATTAAAAATAAATTAAAAATAAATGTTCAATATCTTTTTTAACTTCTTTACCATTTTTAACATTTTTATAAACTGGTTACATCTAGAAAAGGTAATAGTAATTAATAGTAATTAATAGTAATGCGTTTTTGTTATTTATTGAATAAAATGCAAGCATTCTTTTGCATAATAAAAAAAAATGTGTATAATATACTGTTAAAAGTTTCATTTTTAAAACATTCATTTTATAATTTATTATAATTTTTTATTGTATAAAATTTTATTTGATTGATCATTACTTCTTTACCTAAAGCACCTAAAGATTACACAAAATAAATATTAAAAAAAGAACATTAGGCACCCATGCATTTTCAAGAAAACATTTACAGGTAACAAGACCGAAGCTCATGCACGTGGTCCTGTTGATGGATTAAAAAAAAAGGTTAGTAGTCGCACCTACTTATCCTTGTTCAATATCTTTGTTCAATACTCTTGCTTCGTTGTTCATATCAATAAAATGAAAAGGTTAATAAAATAATGACACGAAAGAAAGACGAAAGAAAATATCGCGTTATGTAAGTGATCGTTCGTGTCACCGCAACACGTTCTGTGGATATATCATCACCATAATATTTACCAAATAAAAACAAATAAACATTTAAATAAAATTTGCTTTATTAATAAATTTATAATATTACATTTCAAAATTTAAATATTTTCACTGAAAAGGGTCAAAATTCAAGATGTATTACTAGGACAAATTTATCTTTTCTGAATCAATGCTTACAATAAAATATATTAGTATATATGCGATGAAAATTTATGGCTTATTACAATTGCATCAAAAAAATATTGCTTTTAAATACAAGAGTCCATTATTAAAAAAAGGGTAAAAAAAATTTTTGTGAAGAAGAATTTGATATAAATAATAAATGCAAAACGTCAAATTTAACCCGAAAATTGGTAGTATAAAAAAAAAAAATATATTAAAATCATCATGTAGGAATCAAATAACCTCATCATATTCGAAAACAATCTAATCATCAACAATGTATCTTTATAATGGAATCTGCTCCTCCACTCGATATCCAAGGTAAAGATGGATGATATTTGACAGATAACACTCCCTCATCGGATTTACGTCGATGAGATACAAATTCTTGAATACATTGCCGTGTTGAGGCAATATCCCACAAACGAATAGAATTATCATGACCTGAATAAATAAAAAACAATCAAATCAAAATATAACATCAATAACATTGTTGAAATATGAAATAGTTCAAATATGAAGGTAAAAATAATTTTTCAAATATAAACCTCCTGAAATCAATGTCATTCCTGAAGGATCAACATCAAGTGAGGTGACCGAATCCAAATGAGCAAGCATTGAAAAGTTACATTTGCCTGTAAGTGATGAAATTTATTTAACAAATAAAAAATTAATAAAAGTCAAAAAACAAATAATTAAATGAATAAAAATTAAAGATTCATATAAAAAAAATCAATACCGCTATTAACATCAAAGAATCGAATATATTTGTCTTCGTGTGCTGAAAATAACAGTGACATTGTAGGATGAATGGTTATATAATTAATTTGAGTTGCGGGTGAATTATCATATGTTTCATTGCTTTCAAAAGTTGAAACATCTTGTCCTGTTTCAATATCGAAAAGCTTTATAATAGAATTTTGGAATGAAACGGCAATCTTCTTCAAATCACTATGAACAAAATCAACAGATGTAGGAATAGGTGCAGGTGGACGGCCTAAAAAAAAAAAAAATTGAAAGAATGAATATATCGAATTGATGGATATATAGAAATAAATAATATCTAGATATAAATATCTTTACCATTAACTATCTCTCTACTATTACTTCCGTAATAATACAAAGTACTTTTTAGAGGTGATCCTTCCGTTTCAGTGTCCCAAATTTTGACCGCTCCATCAGCTGATGCTGATGCCAATAATTGGGTATTCTGAAAACGTATAGGAAACAATCTTAAATCCCATATAGCGTCCGTATGGCCGATGTAAGTGGTCAAATTTAAGGATGGATCTAAATATATATTTATATGTATATAATTAAGAATTAAAATTCCTAGAAATATATTTATTTATTCAAACCGCAAAAAAATATTTACCAACTGGTCCATAAGTTTCTCGTTTGGATGACGGTAAATTCCACACCCTAACTGTAGAGTCCGCACTGGCTGAATAACATCGGTGCTGTTCCGTCCCAAGGACGACAGAATTAACAGCAGCAGAATGACCTCGATATGTCATTAATGGTTCAATATCAGGAACCACATTAAGTCTATTAAATAAAAATAAATTATAATAAATTTTTAGAATTCCGGAAAAACTTGTTTCTAAGAATAATATTGAAATTTATGTACTTGTTAGAAGAAGATCCCTTTAAATCCCAAAGTTTGACAGTACCATCTTCTGATCCTGAAGCAAGTAGAAGCTCTGACCGATGCCATGAAAGGGACCGGACAGCATCGAGATGGCTATTATATATATTTTATATCGTAAAAATTTTATATAAATATTTTGTCAAAATTTATATGAAATTTATATAAGGTATAATAATTATCTACCTTCTTAAAGTAAACCGTTGTCGCCATACTTTCCGATCTGTTCCATTTTCTTGTATTCTATCGGCCTAGATTGCAATGTAAATAAAGTAACATAATAGTAAACAATTTTAAAATTTTAAATTAATTATAATATTCAAAGTGAAATAATACCTCAGATTTTTGTGTATTTTCGTCTTCTACAGACAAACTAAGTTCATCTAACAGTGGATCAGATGTGATTGCTATTGTGAAATTAAAAAAAAAAAAAAAAGGTCAGCAAAAATGATTTGTTTTTATAAAAAAAAATGATAATAATAAATTCAAATGAAAGATACAAACATAAAATTTCTTGACTTTTCTTCTTTTTTGCATTCTTCATCAGTTTTGTCACTTTATCTTCGGAAAGATTGAATTTTTTCTGAACGTCTTTGGTCTAACAATATGAAATTAATAGTAAAATAAGTTTTTATTGTGGAATGATTTCCGATTATTTAGTAACGTTTAACATTTAACATACCAATTGTTCTTCTTCTTCCTTTAACTCGGATGCACTTTTTGAATAGGCTAATTTACTTTTACTTCTTACTTGATTTTGTAACTTCCAATCTCCAATTTGTTTTGATTTATTATTATTATTATTAGTGGAAGAATAACTGATACCTCTTTCATGATCGTTATTATTTTCGGAATTAAGATTGAGCATCATTTCATCTATTCCATTACCTACTGAATTGTTTTCAATAGAATGACTTTCATAGTTTGAATTATTAGCAAAGTTCGCATCTTTCTTTATCGATTCTTCTCCATATCTAGGGAAATAAGAGCCATCTTCATGTTCAAAAGGANGATTGCTATTGTGAAAATAAAAAAAAAAAAAAAAGGTCAGCAAAAATGATTTGTTTTTATAAAAAAAAATGATAATAATAAATTCAAATGAAAGATACAAACATAAAATTTCTTGACTTTTCTTCTTTTTTGCATTCTTCATCAGTTTTGTCACTTTATCTTCGGAAAGATTGAATTTTTTCTGAACGTCTTTGGTCTAACAATATGAAATTAATAGTAAAATAAGTTTTTATTGTGGAATGATTTCCGATTATTTAGTAACGTTTAACATTTAACATACCAATTGTTCTTCTTCTTCCTTTAACTCGGATGCACTTTTTGAATAGGCTAATTTACTTTTACTTCTTACTTGATTTTGTAACTTCCAATCTCCAATTTGTTTTGATTTATTATTATTATTATTAGTGGAAGAATAACTGATACCTCTTTCATGATCGTTATTATTTTCGGAATTAAGATTGAGCATCATTTCATCTATTCCATTACCTACTGAATTGTTTTCAATAGAATGACTTTCATAGTTTGAATTATTAGCAAAGTTCGCATCTTTCTTTATCGATTCTTCTCCATATCTAGGGAAATAAGAGCCATCTTCATGTTCAAAAGGAACAACATCTATATCATCTTTAGGATTTTCTAATGACGATGGATTCGAAGAATTAATTGATGCTATTGATGGAGTTGAAGGAGCGGGTCTAGATGGTTTTATTGCAACATTTCCAGGTTTCTTCAATGAAATTTCATTATATGAATTGGGATTAGAATTTACACCAACAAATACTGCACTATTCCTATGATTATTTGACTTCCGTGTTATGTTATTATTATTATTATTATTATTATTATTCCCATCCAAGCCGGTTGGGTGGTTTGGAAGTCGATTGATGATAGGTGTATTATTCGTCACAACATTCGCAAGATAATCTATTTCTTGCAAGCAACTAAAATCATTTAAACATGTTAAAAAATAAATAATCATAAATCGTAAATAAGAAGATAAGTCAATTGAAATTTTATTAATACGCTTTAAGTATTTCGCGACTCTTTGTACGATATTTCGGATCACGAGTTGATAAATTTTTGGGGTGCAAGGTAGGTCGTCCTGAAGTCGTTGATGATTTTAAGGAATCTATATTATTTGATACTAAAGGTGATTCAGCTGGCATTTATATTTAATTAATAAATAATAAAGAGATGGTTTATTTAATTTTTGAATGCGAATAACAAGGTTACAAAAGAGCCAAGTAAGAAAACTTACGAAAATTTGCAAATTCGCAACTTACGTCCTTCTTCAGTTGATATGGTAGTTGATTCTTTTGTGAATGATTGTGTGGGAAGTATACCAGCCAAATATTTACTCCTATTATTTATTATTATTAATTATTATTAATTATTATTTTTATATATATATATTTTTTTTTTGTATTACATTCGTAAAGAACAATCATGGAAACGATTAATTATTCTTTTAAATTGCTATATATCATACCTTTCTTGCCTTAAAACGAATTCTAACATTCTTACTCGTCTCATTAAATCTATTTTCATGTTTTCGATTCCGCGACGTTCCCCTTCTAATAATGCAATACGAGCCTTTTATATTTTAATATAAAATCATTATAGTAAATAACAAACTTCTTTTGGTAATCAAATCATATTATATACAATGGTTAAAGTGTGAAACAATGCTATAACTCACCTTCATTTCAGCGCGTTCAATTTCCCACTCATTCCTGTCTCGTTCAAATCGTCTCCATTCTGATTGAAGAAAATGAATTACTCCTGGTAAAGTATGTTCTGGAGTTTGAGACTGTTGAATTGATTGTTGTTGGCCATAAGTTTGTGCCATTTCAATTAAGCAACTAACAGTGGCTTTTATTACGTGAGATTATCGTTAACAGTTAAATATTTCAAACAATATATCAAAATCTTGATGCTTGGAATAGTAATTTGTAAGTGAAGCTGAACACTTAAGGAGAAATAGCTACACTCAATATACTCAATATGAAGCACCAAGACATCAAGATCTTTAATGGATGTCTAAAAAAATTATGGCGCGATATTTGTTTATATGGGGCGTGCTGCAACAAAATGAAACTAACAGTTTCAAAAAAAATTTTATAAATTGTTAAATGTCACATATTAATAATACTATTAACTGCTTGATGTGTTACATTGAAAAGTTTACTTTACCTTTTTAATACTTTCTTTACTCTCAAAAAATTTTCAAATTATATTTTTTTAATTTAAATTATTAAATTTAATAAGTAAATCCTATTTTTTTTTGAATTTTGAATTAGATTATATAATTATATACAAGGAATTACTTTATTAGTTAAATAATCCAAAATTAACAAACAATACATTTGAAACATTCATTTTTAACAATTCTTTATTAAAACAAATTCCAACATGTGTCATGTAAAACTTTATTAATTGTAAATTAAGCACAAGGACTCACTTTAGCTACAATAAATGCAATAAATGACAAACATTAAAGATTATTACATATCACCAAAAAAAAAAATTAATTAAGTTATTCTATCTCAAAATTCAATTTTGTATATTTTGTATTTTGTATATTGTTATTATTATTGTTATTATTATTGTTATTNATTAACTGCTTGATGTGTTACATTGAAAAGTTTACTTTACCTTTTTAATACTTTCTTTACTCTCAAAAAATTTTCAAATTATATTTTTTTAATTTAAATTATTAAATTTAATAAGTAAATCCTATTTTTTTTTGAATTTTGAATTAGATTATATAATTATATACAAGGAATTACTTTATTAGTTAAATAATCCAAAATTAACAAACAATACATTTGAAACATTCATTTTTAACAATTCTTTATTAAAACAAATTCCAACATGTGTCATGTAAAACTTTATTAATTGTAAATTAAGCACAAGGACTCACTTTAGCTACAATAAATGCAATAAATGACAAACATTAAAGATTATTACATATCACCAAAAAAAAAAATTAATTAAGTTATTCTATCTCAAAATTCAATTTTGTATATTTTGTATTTTGTATATTGTTATTATTATTGTTATTATTATTGTTATTATTATTGTTATTGTTATTTATTTATTATTATTATTATTATTATTACTATTATTATTATTATCATTATCATTATTAATCATTTATCATCGCGCTTAACAAATTATAATTTTAATGAGTCAAGTCGAATTTGACGACCATTGACGACTTACCTGACCCACAAGCCAAGGTCAAAAAGGTTTTGGTGTCAATCATTTAATCATTTTGATTGGTTTCTCGAACCTTATTTTAGATGTTTGAATGTTGTGTAAAAAGCGTGGGTAGTGCGTGGAGCTTTTGTACACTGAATTTCTTCCCGCTCACATTTGTAAGTTCTTTTTTATGCTTTTTAAACAATATGATTGGGTGACAAAAAAATTTTTGGTTGTAATATGGGCTGTGGATCAAATGACCAATTGACCAGAATTATAAAGTGGGCGCGGATAACTAAAAATGGCTCGTTATAGTAAACTATAAGTTGGGAAACTGGAATAAACCGGAATGAGTGACAATTGAGAGGGAATTATTTTTCATCTTAACCCCCACCCCCCAAAAATGTCAAAATAGAACAGTTCTGTAAAAAAAGTATATTTGCTTCTTGTCCAAGAAACTCTCCTTTCCTCACTGCTTCATTCTTGGTACAAGTGGGCCACTGGCTGGTCCTGCATCATTATAGGTACCCAGTCATTCGTTTCCCATTCAAAACATCTTGTTCATTACAATTTTTACTCTTGGACTTTTTATTTTATTTTCTCGCTTTTTTTATTCGTTGTTCACTGTAATTTTTTACTTTTCGCACGGTATTTCTGTAATTAAAAACTTACAAATAATTAAAGCAAAAGGTTCTTCGTGCAAACGAAATACTTTTTACACTTAATTTAAAGAGCTTTTAAAAAAAATATAAATCTTTTGTACATTAATAAAACAATAAAATCATGTATATGGACGCCGGCGGTGTAGAAGTTCAACATCAACCGTCCAATCAAGACCCTACCAGGCAATCCTGGAGGAATAATAGCAGTTCAGGCGGTGACCAAGGTAAACGTAGGGATAATAATAACAACAAATCTAGACCCGTTAACTTGAAATCAATTAACGTGGAACGGGCCCAAAATATGAGTACAGCAAGAACTGGCGTCAATGCGTCGGGAGTTCAGCCCCTTCGAACCCCCAAAACCGCTCAGTTTCCAAAACAAAACCAACAACAATTATATACAATGCCACCAAAGTCCGCTACTTATGCGCAGCAACATATTAATTTATCGAGGTCTCCACCTCCACAAAACGTGTTTACTCCACAGACTTACAATTTATCTAAGAGTCCACCGAATAACATTAATAATAGTAACTGTGGTAGTAATAGTAATTTCAACAATAATAATAATGTTGTTTCAACTGCTCCCAAGCAAACTCAACAAAAATCCGCCAATTCAAGACCCGTTCCGAAACCACTTAATTTGTCAAAGTCGTCGTCCTCTCAAGTTTCAAATTTGGGGAGGCTTCCACAAACAGCCACTTTCCCACCAAAAGTGAATAGAGCTTTAAACCTCCCGAATCCACCCAAAACTGCTACATTTCCATCAAAGTCAGGATTTCCAAAAGATGCTAGGCAACCTATGAGAAATCCTCAATCTGCCACTATTTCTCAAATGCCATATGCTTTTGTTTATGGTGAACCAGCGTATATTCAAACTTCGGAACAATCCCGTTTTAGGCGCTACAGCAATACACCTGCCCCACTTAGATATATTACATCAGACTATCGTCAAGTCCAATTGGGTCCCGGTACACCAGTTGTGGTTCTAAGTCATCCCGAGGATTCTGATTCCCAAGGATCTTCTCCACCAACTCCTGGTTATGGACCACCCGAAGGGTTTACTGGTGCTGATATCTATGATTTATATTCCATGCAATATGATGATGAGGCTGAGGAAGATCAATATATATATTATTACTACGATCCACAACAGGATTATTATCCTCAAACTCCTACCGGAACCTCGCATCAGACACGCTCAAGTACAGTTTCACCTACCGTAAAGGAAGGGAGACGTAGAAGGTAAATTTAAACAATATTTTTAACATTGTGTTAAGATTTGAAAGGTTAGGACAGCTAATTAATGAATTTGAATGTTAAAATAGCGTGTTTGGGGGACCAATGAAAGTGCACCCCGATGCAGTTCTTCCAATTCGCCAACCTAAAGGTCCCGATATGGCCAAAAACTTTGCCACTCGTATTCGTCGTAAGGCTGTCAATAAATTATTCGCAGCTGCCGCTGAAAGACGAAGCAAATCGGCCGCCGATAGGAGGAAATCTGCTATGTTCTAGGCTGAATTTTTTTTAGTATCTAGATAGCTAGTTTGACTCATATAAGCATATAAAAATTTTATATGTTTTGTAAGTTATATATTAAAAAAAAAAAAAGCGATATATTCGTAGTACTATAGTAGAATTTATAATTATTTCTTTTGACATTTGTGTCAAATTTGTTTATTATCTTTTTTTTTTTCTGTAAAGCCTTTTTTATTTTATTTTTTACCCCTTTTTTTTTGTAAAGGACATTTCGGGAGAAAAAATTCATCATAATATATATATATATATATGCATATCTATTTTCAAACCCGCATATTTCTGTAATTTCAACTTTTGTTCGATACCTGAAAGCGGGACTAGGAATTCCAATGATGCAAGGATCCATTAGAAGTTCCGGTGTAGTACGAGACAGCGAATGTAAGTATTCCAGTACTAATTTTTCACGGAGAGATGATTACAATGAAAATAGGTTTTCGTTGATTTAGGAGTTTTCATGTTCTTATCATTGGTAGTACGCTCAAAGCTTAGAACTCGTTAAATAATGCATATAAAATTAGTTCATTAAAAAGATGAAAGAAAATAAAATAATTAAAATGTGTATATATATATATTTATATATATATGATGTAGTATTATGATATTCTTAAAATACTTAAAATACTGAGTATCGCTTGATATAAGCTTTTTTTCGACGGAATGTACCCAGCATTTAGCCTCACCAGCCTTCCCAGCTTCCTTATTTTGTTCATTGTTTATCAATTTTATCAATTTCTTTTTTTTTTTTTTTTTTAGACTTTTTTTTTTTAAT